>CAUYPK010124590.1:0-13710 GCA_963574355.1 Loris lydekkerianus | reverse complement strand
TGTGTTAACTTACACATTATTATTTCTCTTCCTGTTACAAAATATTAACACTTTGCTATTCTTTTTTCTTATGTTAGTTATTATTTTTATACTATTATGATGTCCAGTCTGGGAGTGGTGGCTCACACCTGTAATACTCTGGGAGGCTAAGGCAGGTGGATTGCTTGAGCTCAGGAGTTCAACACCAGCCTGATCAAGAGTGAGACTCTGTCTCTAAAAATAGCTGGGTGTTGCTGGGCACCAGTAGTCCCAGCTACTCGGGAGACTGAAGCAAGGGGACCGTTTAAACCCAAGAGTTTGAAGTTGCTATGAGCTATGACACCCTGGCACTCTGTTGACAAAGTGAGACAGTGTTTCAAAAAAAAAAAAAAGTAAGCAAGAAAGAAAAAGAAAAAAGGATGTCAAACATTTGTTTTTCTTTTTGTATCATAATTTCAACAAGTATTTACTCGATTCTGTTTTTTAATAAATTCAATAAATAATGATTGAATAATTAAATAAATTCCCCCCTATACCTTCTTTATTTCTGAGGGTTTTTATTTGACTATATTCTTTAAAGAATAGATTTCACCTCAAGTAGTATAAATGCCAATAATTGTCCTATTTAAGATGCACTAAAAATAAATCCCAGGAGTTCAGAACCAACCCAGGTGATATCATGTGACCGTATCTTTAAAATAACAATATAATAAATAAAAAATAAATAAATCCTCCTCGTCTTAATACCACAAAGGTGTATTTCTTGAATATACTGAATATTTAAGGCACGTCATTCAGACAGTGTGATAAAGGCTCAGCTCCACAGTGACTTTCACAATCCTGTAGAAGGAAAATAGGGTGATAGGGTGAAATAATGCAGTGACTCCTGAAAAATACACATAATTTCCACTCATGTAAAGGGAAGACAATCCTAACACAAACATCAAAGAAGGGGTCCTGGAATATAATTGTGAGCAGCCCCAATAACTACCACACTCTAACCTTGCAGTTCCCGAATTTGGAAAATTCTTTTTCCTGCTTTGAAATAAACTGACAGGAGGCAACCTACAAGTCCCATCTAGTTGCATCATCAAGTTTAAGGAGCAGGACCTCTGCGTGATGCGTGGTCACTTCTACATTATAAGATGATCCATGGCTTTCAGATTACATTCAAAAGTGCTCTCTTAAGATGAAAATCTATGAACTGCCCAGCAACTCATTGTCTCTGGAAAACCCTTCAGGTGTGGAGCTCATTTAGTCTGTGTCCCACACTTTACGGGCTTCTGTTCCTTGATCAGAATGTTGCCTGTCCCACCATTACATACCATGGCATTTGTTTTGGAGCAGGAAAAAATGTAAAATAAAATGGAAGAATAAGAGCAAGATGACCTCAAAAATTAATATTATTTCTAAAAGAAAAGATAAGATATAAATACCAATCGGGTACAGAAAATTCTGAAAAATACTGTGTAGGCATTTTACAGTCCAACTTCTTTGGAAGAGGAGAATGTTCTATAAATAAGTTGACTGTGCTCCTTGGATTCACTTCCTTTCTCCAGTGTTCTCCACACACCTTAATTCATTCTTTTGTGAGGTTTTTCCCTTTTTACTGAACATTGAATCTTAGAGGCTTTTATCTGGAAATGACACACATAACTCCCACTTACATTGCCTTGTCTATGGTGAGTTTCATGACAACATCTAAATTCAAAGAGCTAAGAGAAATCATAGAAAAAAAGGTAAAAAAGAAGAGAAGAATTTCTCACAGAGTATAAAATACCAATAAAGAGATAAAAATTATATATAATGGCCAAGTAGAAACTCGGGAGCAAAAAGTTACAGAAACTAAAATGAAAAAATCACGAGAAGGGGAGGTTTTAAAAGATAGATTTGAGCTCATAGAAGAAAAAAGAAGTTAAATATAAGAAAATAGTAAGTATCCAGCATATGGAGTATAAATAAAAAATAATAATGAAATGCAAGCAGATCTAAGGGATCAATAAGACACAATCAAGGAAATGTATACATGCATAAGAGTCTCAGAGGGGAGAGAGTGAAAAAGAATGAAAGAATATTTGAAAAAACAATGGCTACAAACATTCAAGATTAACGATGAATCCACACATCTATAAAACTCAAAAAATTTCAGTAAGATAACCCTAAAGAGATTCACACCTAAGGCTGGGCATAGCGGTTCATGCTTATAATCCTAGCACTTTTGGGAGGCCAAAGTGAAAGGATCACTTCAAACCAAGAGTTCAAGACCATCCTTGGCAATAGGAAGACCCCATCTGTAAAGAAAATATAAAAATTAGTTGGGTGTAGTGGTACATGTCTATAGTTCCAGCTACTTGGGAAGCTAAGACAAGAGGATATTTTGAGCACAGGAGTCTGAGTTTATGAGCTATGGTAATACCACTGCTCTTTAGCTAAATAACAGAGTGAGACACTATCTCAAAAAAAAAAAAAAAAAGAGAGAGAGAGAGAAAGAGAAAGATGCACACCAAAACACTATAATTAAGCTGTGTGAAGACTAAAACTAAGAATCTGGAGAGCAATAAGAAAGAAGAGACTTATCATGTATAAGCAATTCCCAATAAGATTAAGGACCTTATGATGTGGGCCATTGAATACTTCACTCTTAATAAAGAAGAAAACAACTAGACAAAAGATCAGTAAGCAAATGCAGAAGCTGAATTATCACTAAAACCTAAGTAAGCCTAACAGAAATATGTGCCTATATATCACTTCATCCAGCAGCAACAGAACACTTATTCTTCTCAATTATACACAGAACATCCTCCCACATATGAGACCACAAAACAAATCTTAATAAATTTTGCAAAATTAAAATAGTACTAAGTATCTTTACTTACCATAATGCAGTGAAATTAGAAATAAATATCAGAAGAAAAACTGGAAAATTCATAAACATAAAAATTAAGCAACACTCTCTTAACATATTGGTCAAATAAAAAATAATAAAGAAAATTAGAAAATGCTTTCAAATAGATAAAATGTTATGGAACTAGATCATTGTGATGGTTGTGTGAAATGTTATGCACTAAAAGCCACTGAATGGTACTCTTTAATATGATTAAAATGGTGACTCTCAAGTCATATGAACTTTATCACAGCAAATCGTAAAGTATTATATGCAACACAGTTTCTGATATAGTAATTCATTTTTCATCAAAATAAGTGAGTCAATAAAATCCTGATGTGGAGTTTATTCAACCAATAGACGATTTTAGAAAATGTTGGATGAACCACTGAATATTTTTTTAAAGGCAGTCTGGATGGTACCACCATCTATATTAAAGATAAGTTATTGCACATTGCACATTCAACTTTTAGAAATCTTGGTGGACCTCTTTGAATTTTAGAGGTATTATAGATTACGTTTGAGTGTGCTTTTGACCCAATTATCAATCCAATCCAGAGCTTCTAAAAGTTAAAAACATTCTGCAATAGGTTCAATTTTCAGTGAAGGTTATTCCTTCACTTAGGCCTATATCATCTACCAAAATCAATGGTGTTCAAGGCATTTTTCATCACCTCCTGGAATACTTCTGTGCCTGACACAGAATAAATGACAGATAACATTATGCTAAATATAAATGTTTATTATGGACTATTATCTGAAATACCAACTCATAAATTTGGATGTGCACAATAGCACTCAATTATCAAGAGAAAATGATATTTATATGATCATATTCAAGCAAACCTCGAAGCACGTTATGTTGCATAAGCAGGAATTAAACTTATTCCTAAGGCCCTTACTTCTGCTGCGTTGACGACTTGGCCACAGTCATTGCTTATGGTCTCTCAAGATGTCCTCATTTCCCTCTGATCATGTGCTGGTGCCAGCCAGAGATGGACAGCTGCAGCATTACAGTTTCTCAGTGGTGGGCGTGAAAGACACTAGTGAAGGAAAACCATTCTTATGAGCAGAAATGGTGATATACAACTGATTGCTCACTTCATCTGGAATAAATGCTGTCCAGACAAGGATCTGCATCAATCACACCAGCTCTTGGTGAGTGTCTAGGAGTGTCTTGGTGAGTGTTTCAGGTATCAAAGGACATGGAAAGGATAAGGTTAAAGGATTGATGTCCCAGAGCTTGGAAAATAGTGTGGACAGATTTGGGAGTGGGCACAAAGTGTAAGAATATTTGTGTCTCATGAAATGTTCACCCAAATAAATCCAATCTCACCTGACCTATATGAGGCAGTAGAGGCTCTTATCAATCATATGGCAAAATGTCTTCTGTTGATTGTTAATGTCCATCTACCCTGCTCCCCATCTAGCCCAGTGCTTGTTCAATGTGCTAATGTACAAAGTTGAAGGTACAAATGGAGATTATGCATGGGAATAAAAATATTGATTTAATAAAAAAAGAAAATATATATATTTATTTATATTCAGAAAGAGTATCTGGCTACAGGCATTGCTCATTGCACCTGCAGAATAATAGACACAATACTAAGCCCCAGTTTCCTGTAAAGCATCAGCCAGAGGTACCTCCTTTCTCTGGACATCTCCTTCATGGAAATGTCAAGGCTTTATCTTCACTAAACAGATATTCAGGTTATGTATTTGATTCTCAGACTCCTGCCAACACTGCCACCCACGAATTTTTAATTGCCATTTCATGGTTTTAGTGTTCTATGCAACACAGTTTCTGAGATAGTAATTCATTTTTCATCAAAAGAAGTGAATCGATAAAATCCTGATGTGGAGTTTATTTAACTAATAGATGGTTTTAGAAAATGGTGGACAGTCCATTGAATATTTTGTGATAGGCAGTCTGGGTGGTATCACCATCTATATCCTTTCTTCTAGATTTTTCTTTGTCTCTATATAGATAATAGATGATGATGGTGATAAAAACAATAGATAGATATAAAAAAAAAATAAGTTTTGCAGCTAAATCATCTGGAAGTTTCAGGCATTGTTGCCTGTTAACACAAATATTTTAGCATTCATCCCTTAAGAACTAGAATATTGTCCAACATAAATGTCATGCCCTTGTTACCATTCACACTCAGAATTTCTCAAATGTCCCCCAAATAAAGCTGTAAGGTTGTAAATAGGCTAAAGCTAAAAGCCTCCTTCGCATATGGAAGCAACGAGAAGAGGACAGGAGTAGATGCCTGCAAGGCCACAGAAGTTCAGCCATAGATCCCCAGACCAGGACTAGATCTCAAAATACAAGTATGCTTTTTCCTGCCCTGCAGTGACACTATAGGTATTGCAGATACCAAGTCACTAAGCCAAGGGCAAATAAGTTTCAGATCCTCTGGTGAGTCTGCCTTATTTCCTCTCAAATCCTCAGGCTTACCATTTCCTGCAACACATAGAGCCAGAAAGCAACCAGAATAATTTTTTTCTGGTTTCTTTCACAGGTGGGCAGTGGGAGCACTGCCAGCCAAACCGCTGTATTCATGCAGAAAGCCTGGCTCACATCTGTCACTTGGAATATCGACGTCTTCAGACCCTGCAGGAGTAACTTCCTGATTGGAACAGGATGCTGGTAGTGCAGCAGACCCACGAGTTTGTCTCACTTTCTTGGATTTCTATGTCATCCGTGGCCACAGAATTGTTTACAGTATGCTTTATCCCACATATGACCGTAAATTTCTTTTTATACTCAGTGTATCACTATTATGGGTCTCTCCCAGAGAACACAGCATTGAAGTGCATACTCATTTTAGTATCTTTAATGGGAATAATTACCAGGAACATTCCATTTGATAATGTATGACTGTGTAGTTTCTTTAAAGCACAAGAGATTCAGAATGAACAGGGCAAAAATCTAGCCTGATACTTCCTTCAGACCAAGTTGTGTGCATGGCAAAGGGAATCTGGAACAAAAGAGGAACCTTTTGTTCAATTCGTACAGAGGAATAATTGTCTTACCAAGGTATCTATCTAGAAATGTGTGCTCACTGAAAGCGAATATCTTTCTTTAGTTCACATATTCATATCAGTGAATAATCCTATATTTAAGCAGCTAATATAGTTTATATCTCTTAAATATGGTTTGCATTTTATTTAAGTTATTATATTTGTTATAATAAAGGTATTCATAATATTTCTTTATGAGTCTCCTATTATCTATAAAATATGTAGTGAATGAAAATATTCCCTCTTTGATTTCCAACATTGGTAGATGTCTGAGATTCACGTAATTAAAAAAAAAAAAAGAGAGTTATGAAATAAAGACTAGTGGTGAACATGAAATATGTAGTTATTTTAGAACTACTATAATGTCATTTAAAAATCTAATTGGTCAGTGTTGTAGGATAAAGAGCAACACAAACAAAAACAGTTCCTGAGACTCTGTATGGATAAGCCTTTTCATCAGTGCTGAAGTACAACATTGCTTGAAATAGCACAGTCTCTGTGGAGTTGATAGATGAAAGGGAAACACCGGTGGATCATTTAAATATGATCTGATACATGCAACAGTGGAAATATTCTCTGCAACTGGAGCCCTTAATCTGCGGCTAATTACTGCCTAATAATTGCCTAGGAAAGACAGCATCTGAACTGAGAAGTAGCAACCCTGGAGAGCATATGGAGGAATGTTCCAAGTAGAAGCAAGAGCAAAAACAGAAAAGAAAACAAAAATAAACAAAAGAACTCCACGTGGTGCATGGAAGTCTTATGGAGCATAAAATCTAAGGTGGAAAAAACAAAATAGCACTTACTTATTTAGAGAAAAAAACTTCCAGTATGAACTTCAACTGAATTTATATGTATACTTCTTACTTACACATTAATACAAAGGTAATAACTCACAATACGATAATTGCATCTGGCCATAGAACCTTTAATAAATGAATGGCAATCAAATTAGTTCTTTCAGCTGTGAGATACATTTCAAATAGATCAGATGTGGTCCAGTTACACTGATGATCTTTACTTTTATACTTTGTGTAGAAATAAGCAAAAACTAACATGGCACACAGCTTAAAACTGTATTTATATTTGACCAGTTACTGAGATTTTTTGTTATTGGTATAGGATTCTAGGATCTAGCCTACAAGTCCTTGATTATTAAAAACAAGAAGCAATCCCCACCTATAAAACACTTTCCTTCAATATAAATAAACCATTTGAAAAATATTCAAGTAATATTAGTCACTTTATGCTGGAACTTGAAATACCACGCTGTAATTTACATTATTAACACAGAAAAAGCTATGATTTCTTGTGATAACCCCATCTCCTAGTAGGGATTGAGGAAAGAATATTAGAAAATGGAGACAATATGATAATGTTACTATGAAAACATAAATCAGGTAGAAGACGTTTTCAATGTAAGAAAGTGGTTGTTGACAAAGATATTTTCAAAAACTTATATTGATTTACAATTACTAAAACAAGGTCTTATCCATCAAAACATGAATAATAAAGAGATTTACAATGGAAACAAGTAATGTTGCATGAACCTGAAGCCAGCTTATTTTCAATAATGGAAACTAATAATCACTAACAAATTTGGATTCACTGTCTAAGAACTTTATGAAGAAATAGGTTTATTGACATGTTTTATTCATAACATCATGTAATTTATCATTTAAAAATATTCCTTCCTAGAATGAGTCATTGAAAACCATTTAAATATTGATTTTTTTTTTAAGTAAGCAAAAAGCAAAGTATCAGTCAATAAAAAGTGAAGTCTTTTTATTCAATAGTGAAGTCTTACTGTTAAATATGTGCAAGAATAGCTTACACTGCAAGGAAAATATGATTAATAGAGAAAGTAAAACCATGCTGTTTTTGAAAAGAAGTGTTAAGTCACAAGTATAAATTAATTATGATGTTAAAAAGAACTATTGCAATATTAAAAATGATCACTCTTTTAGTAAGAGAGTATTTTTTTTTTTAATGGGTGAAGAAAATGGCCATTTTTATTTTACCCAGGAAAGTACCATTTATTTTACTTTTGGCATATAATAAAAGGGATATGAGGCACAAGCTACAGATCTCTAATCCTTAATATCATTTGTGGGTCCTTTTTTCTCCTTTGAACATTTACTAAACAGAGCTATTGTGTTCAGAATTGATTTTGCTGTCTCAGCCACATTAAGGCTGAGATGCTTTTTGGCTTTCATCTGAATGAACAATTTCCTAGTTAGACACACTGGATTTGGAGTTGGATCAATAAAAGCTTTACTGTGTCCTTTCTCTTTCCTCTTAGAACTCACAAAAGAGAACTAAATTCCATTCATCTTTTCACTTGCCACAGTGGAATCTTTAGCAATGCAATTCTGGCTTGAATGAAGAAACATAGCAAGAAATTGGCAGAGAAACAAATAGTAATACTCTATTTCCCATGCTCACACCCCCCAAAATCAGTTACCTCTGGGTATGCATGTAAATTTGCCTAACTCAAACTATTTGTCTTTGCTGTGCTTGGGGAGTATAAATCCTTATCAAAGGTTTAGTGTAATCCTGCTGAATCTGAAGAGGCTAACTCAAGTTATTTGCAAGGAAGCCAATTTGATTAGATCCTGGTGATTTAAAGGATTTTGAATGGATTAAGTCAAGGAGTTCTTTTCACAGCTTTGAACAGTGTCATTTCAAGTGACCAAGTATTAAAAAGTCAGAATTTTGTAATATTCACATGCATTTACAAAAATTATCTTTGAGATGTCTACCCTGTTTTATAGACATTAATAAAAGAACTATGATTTCATTTTATATGACCTATTTAAACATGAAAATAATCAGGGTTAAACTATCAGCAGTGATTGAAAAACATCTTGTGAGCCAGATGTATTCTAGTGGTTAAGTTAAGGATCGTAGTGCCTAAGGAGACAGCATGGCTGCTGTGATCAGAACTCCAAGCTTGAAAAATAGCCAATGCTCTAAGAGTCATATCAGCACCCTTCTGAAATAGGCCATACTTTGATTCAAAGGTTTACTGAATCTTATGAGAAACTTTCTCTTCACTAGGCATAATATTGGTTTATTTTCTCTGTTCCACATCTCTTTTATAATTTTATTTTAATGACATAAGTTATGAAAAAGCTATGAAATATTTGAGAAAGAAATAGGAAAAAAATAGCTAGAAGGAGGACAGGGAAATGCAGAAAGTAGCATTAAAAACAGTTCAATAAGTCAGCAGGAAGAAGACAGCAGGGGACATTTCATGATTAATATGTGGAAGACAAACTTAGGAATTAACAGAAGTAACAAAAATACTAAATGAATTTACTCAAAAATGTGTCTTGTGGGACAATTCGACATCCAGCATTGCTCTAGCTTCTAGGATATGATATATGTAACAGTCAATGAAGAAAACAATCTGATGTTCCTGCCTACATGGCCCTTATATTCTAAGGAAGAAAAGCAGACAACAAACAAAAATAGATGAACTATGTGGTAGACCAGACATTGGTGTGCTCCACAGGAAAAAATGAATAGAAATATGGAAGAGATAAGCTGGTGGAGGTTGGTATTCAACTTTATGCCTTAGTCTTTATTGAGAAAATATCTGGCAGATGATTATTTCTAAATATTTATTGGAAGATGAAAAAATGCACCTGAGTATAAAACTCACTATATTTATCAAAATAACTTCCTAGAATAGGATAATATTAGTGAAAAGAGGTTAATAAATATAAAAATATGGAACTCTTGGCTTAGAAGTAAAATTTATTATTCTACTTCCAAAATGCTATATAGGACTGTGAGATTTCTGCTACAAAACAAATCCAAGTCAAATGTCACAAAGTTCAGCTGATAAATACACATGAATGCATATGGATTTCTTACTTGACAGAGGTATGAAAATAATATTAATGGATGGGCCAAGGAAATAAACAAAATGAGTGTGAAAAAGCAAAATGTTTCTGTAAGGAAAAAAAGCAATGCTTCAGCTATGTAGATTCTATCACAAATAACTAAATATATAAATGGGAAGGAATCAATTAAGATGACTTGCTTAGACTTTCAAAAGACCTGTAATATGAGTATGAAAGATTATATGTAATATGTATATGAAAGATTATTTTAACACAAGAAAGGGTAAAATGGTAATATTATCACAGATTTAGAATCGACTTCAAACGATCCTGAATGAGAAAAGATACAGATTTTCCTCAAGATGTGAAAATTAAGGTGTGAGAGTCTCTAGCATTTACACGACTAATAAGACCTTAATATGGAAAGAATGTGCACCACCATCTCTTATGTTTCCAGTGGGACATAGCCATTCAGGTAGTGAAATGTCAGGTTGATAGAAATAAAGCTATCAGTTTATATTCAGTAACCATTGTGAGCACCTCCCCTGTGCAGGGCGATGTACCAAGTGGTAAATTACAGTAATATTTTTAAAATATGTTCCTTGTATTGAGTAAGTCTCTGTACAGCTCTTACATCCCCCATTTCCTAATCTGGATCATAAAAAATCAGGGAAATAGGTTTCTAGCAGCTGGCGTTGGTACCTTCCCAGCTGTTCTTTCTCTTCTCAGCACTTCAGGATGTGGTATTGGGCAACACACCAGCCTAGGAAATAGCCTTTACTTCCTGTGATATTAGCTCTCCTGATTCTAAGACAAGAACAGATGTTTAACCCGAAAAAAAAAAAAAAAAATTAAGGCGTGGGAGTATATTTCCTGATAGACATCTATTTTCAATGACCTCCAGTGTAGACAGACCCAGCCTGCTCGAGAAAGAACCTTTGGCTCTAAATGTTTAAGGGAATAATCTGATGAGTCAGGAAGTGAGGCCTTGATGAAGGACACATTCCATCAAACACTACAGTTTCCCTCCCGCTGCCGTCCACTTTGCCTTGTCTTTTAGTTTGGTGCAAACTGTTCTTGCTCAATAGAAAATTCAGCCTTGCTCCAAATTAGAACAAAATAGATATGGATATTAATGGTGTTAAATATCTTTCTATGCTATTATTTATATGTATCTTTTTTTCTATCCAAGATTATGCTATTAAACAATTTATCATCCACTCTGGTGATATTTTGATAATAGAAGAGATGCTATTAATAATTATTTTGTGTCATCAAATATGGAGGACTTGGAAAACAGGATTATCCAATGAATGCCATTTTTTAGCAACCACTTCTTGGTGTTCTTGAAAGTGGTGAGATCTGACGAAAATCTCTACTTTTTTTTTTTTTTTTCTTTTCTGTATCACTTAAGGTAAGGGAAATCCTATCTGTACCATTTAATCATTGCTACACCCAACTTGGCAGGGGCAGTTATTAGTCATTCCTTATATGCCTTGGAGGCAATGAAGTGTTATGGTAAAATATTTACCAAACTAGAATTTAAAACTCATTCAATCAAAAATACAAAATGACTGTATACAAAGCATTACCTTGAAGATATTAGTAATGCCAAAGAAACAAAGGCACAATTCCTGGAAAAATAACTTATAATTTATGTCTGAATAAAAAAGAAATACAAGCCTAAATATTACTAATGAATACACACCACTGTAGGGATAAATGTATAAAGCACAAATGATGGTTCTTAGTGTTATGTGTTTGCACAGAAAATGCCTTAAAACAGGGGTCCTCAAACTACGGCCTGAGGGCCACATGCGGCCTGCCGAGGACATTGACCTGGCCCACGGGTGTTTTTGCCACAGGTGCCTGTCCTGCTCAGCAGCAGACTCACCCCGGGCCGCAGTGTGCATGTGTGGAATGTGCACTGCCCTCTCCGACTCCCCTCCTTTTCTCTGTCTCCTCTCAGTCTCAGGTGTGAGCGAACTAGTGACCAGCTTGCCTGTGCAGAGCCTGCTGCTGCCTGAGGACCATGGTAAGAACAAGTTAGGATTTTTTTTTTTTTTTTTTTTTTTTAAGTTAGGAGATCTATTTTCTTTTTATTTTGCAGTTAGTAGGGCCTCTTTTTTTGCAGTTATGGGGGGGCCTTTTTGTCCTTAAGTTAGGAGGTCGTTTTTCTTTTTTTTATAGATAGGGAGTGCCTTTTTTTTTTAAGTTAAGAGAGCCTTCTTTTTTTTTTTTTTTGTAGAGACAGAGTCTCACTTCATCACCCTCAGTGGAGTGCCGTGGTGTCACAGCTCACAGCAACCGCCAACTCCTGGGCTTAGGCAATTCTCTTGCCTCAGCCTCCTGAGCAGCTGGGACTATAGGCACCTGCCAAAACACATGGCTATTTTTTGTTGCAGTTTGGCCAGGGCTGGGTTCAAACCTGCCACCCTCGGTATATGGGGCCAGTGCCCTATCAACTGAGCCACAGCTGCCCTCCTGGAGAGCCTTTTATTTAAAGTTAGTTGGTTGGTTGTGGTTTCGGGGGGGGGGGGGGCGTGATGCAACACAGTGATAATGCAAATAGTCAGCACTCAATGCTAATGCAAATTGTCAGTGCTCAGAGGTAATGCAAATGGTCAGCGCTCAGAGGTAACGCGAATAATCAGTGCTCAGTTCTCAGTCAGCACTCAGTATTAATGCAAATTGTCAGCAGTGTTATTGCAAGTGGTCAGCAGTCAGTGTTAATGCAAATGGTCAGTGCTCACTGTTATTGCATGGAGGCCCCAAACTGGTAGTCTGCCTAGGGCCCCATGGGAACTTAATCTGGTTCTGCAGACAGCCAAGGAGTAGGAAACCCAATTTAATTGACAGTAAGTGCATGTATATTCTGATTGCTCTTCACTTGTGTATGATGTTGTATGTTGTGTGCTGTGTAAGCCCCAGTTCACACTGTTGCAATCTCTGAGCAGTGCAAGTTCAGCCATATGCTTGTATGGCTGAATTCGCATTAGATTCGGAAGAAAAAAGGCATACGTGCCTTCTTTTCTCTGGCAGTGGAATCTGATCGCACAGGTCTTCTCACCCATGCTTTCATATTCCTGTGCAAGTTCATAGATTGCAGTGCACTTTGCACAGGGCAGTGTGAACTGGAAAGATGGTGGAGGAACCAGCTCTGTAATTGTGTCTGTTCCCGCACCGCACCAGTGTGAGCCTGAGGTAAAAGCAGAGTTCCACTATATGGGCACTGGCAAGGCTGAAATGATGTGGACTGGCAAAGCTGCATTGATGGACACTGATCAGACTGCATTGATGGGCAATGATCAGACTGCATTGATGGACACTGATCAGACTGCATTGATGGGCACTGATCAGACTGCATTGATGGGCAGTGCAGGCTATACGTCTCTGTGTGGGCAAAGTTATTGCTAGTATATTGTTTTTGTAGTTATATATATATATATTTGGCAATTTGGAATCCCTAGGAAACAATGATATCAAGAAAGAGAAAAATTGAGTTGGAGTGTAGGATATTCAAAGAACAGTGGACTTATGATTACTTTTTTATTTTATTTTATTTATTTTTATTTTTATTTTTATTTTTATTTTTATTTTTATTTTTATTTTTATTTTATTTTATTTTTCCTGTCAAAGCAGGAACTCAACTTTATTGCGTCAAGCAGCCGCTTATATAGAGTGTGGGGAAGGGGCGGGGAAAGGAGGCGGGGGATGAGGTGCATGACAGGGTTGGGCCAATGGCATGGTACCACATTGGCTGTAT
The DNA here is from genome assembly GCA_963574355.1 of Loris lydekkerianus. Lineage (NCBI taxonomy): Eukaryota > Metazoa > Chordata > Mammalia > Primates > Lorisidae > Loris > Loris lydekkerianus. The sequence goes on along the minus strand of CAUYPK010124590.1, from coordinate 200 downwards.
CTAGGTAGAGGCAGTTTCAGGCCGGGCCTTGCTGAGTCATTGCTATGAGGAAGTAGCTCGATGGATCTACTTCTACTCAGGCTCGGGAAGTTGCACTAGGCCTCAGGCACATGGCAGGGCCCAACAATTCCCTCTTTTGTTTTTTGTATGGCAGAAAAACATAGCCCCTGTCTTAGGTTGCCTGCTCTTGCAGTTTCAGT
>CAUYPK010124589.1:0-58102 GCA_963574355.1 Loris lydekkerianus | reverse complement strand
GAAGGCTATAACCCAACTATACCACAAGACTATGAGGAAAGGACCAAGGAAGGGGAAGGGAGGGGGGAGGTTTGGGTGGAGGGAGGGTGATGGGTTGGGCCACATCTATGGTGCATATTTTTATCTATAATAAAAAAAAAATGGGTGTATACACAACAATATGTGTTTTTAATTTATATATAAATAAAATCATGATCCTTACTAAACAATCATCTACTGATCCATCTGTACCTTTCACTAGGATTGTGAGGATGTGAATTTTGTCTTTTATCTTTATAACTTTGGCATCTACTATGCACTGTCTGGCACATAACAGGTTCCTAACAAATATTTGTTTGCTTTTCGGGAGAGAATAGGGTGTTGCTTTTTAAACTTTGGGCCAGGACAGGTGATCCTTATTATTGTTAACTTAACAATTAAAATACCCATAATTTATTAAAAGCAAACTTTTGTGAAGAAACACTACAGCAATAGTTTTTAGTTTAGGTGAGTGAAATCTGTATAGTGAGGTATGGTTTTCGACAAAGTCCAGAACTCGTGACAAAAGGAATAAACTAAGAAGAGAGCCAAAACATGATGCATGCTGTAATTATTCCCTGAACCGCAGTAACATGACATTAATAGTAATATTTTCCTCAAAATAAACTCGGAATTTCACACAGTGTCCTTCCAGATGAGTGTGAAGGCAGGCAGGTGTTTTCCCAGTGCGGAGTTGTCAGCGCGGTGCAGGATTTCACAGCGAGGCGGTAAACAAACCTTATTCCAACTGGCTCGATGTACATTCAATAGCAAAATACCAGAAATAAGTGGCGCCTGTTCTACTCCAAAATGCATTATCTCGAGTAGACTTTTACTGTGAAAATGTTCATCATTTGCTCTCATTACTCCCAGCTGGGAGTTTGCATCCAGTCTAACAGTTACATAATCCAGTCTTTTATGTAAGAATTTTGAGACAAGAAAACAGATTAAACTGTCCTTGATATTAAAAAGTGAGCGTCCTGTTTGAAATGGAAAGGAAATCTTAGGGAAGCGTGTCAACAGGTAGGGGGGAAATGTAGGTGGCTGGCTTTGTCCCTATGGTTTCCTGTAGTAACCCCCAGAGGGTTCCAGTTATTACCACCCACCAGTGTGAAAATTAATTATCTTTCAGCTTTTGTTTGTGCGAACACGCGCGTGAGCAGGGCTACGGAGCGTTTGTTAGGTCCCGAGGACCTGGAGGGTGATTCGTAATCACCCCGAAACCTACGTGCCCCTCAGGAAATCCTTCCTTGAGAGGGAATTCAGTCGCTGGATGGTTCTAAGGAGACAGGGCTGGGGTTAGAGCAGGGGCCCCGCCGCTGGGCTGGCCCCGTCCGGGGTGGGCACTGCCCCGTGGTCAGCCCAGGCGTCCCGCCGGCTCCCGCGCCGCTCTGACCCCGCCCCCTCCCCGCCCCCGCCCCGCCCCGCCCCGCCCCGCCCCCTCCCCGCCCCCCGAGCCGCGCCCGCGTCGCCCCGCCCGCCACGCCGCCGGGGGGCCCCCTCGAGCCGCCGCGCTCGTTGCGGGCGCTGCATGCGCAGCGCGGGAAAAGTGGGTAACGGCTACGGCTGCGGCTGCTGTCAGGGCCGCGGAGATGGCGTCGGGGGCCAGGGCTAGCGCAGCTGACGACTCGGTCCGAGCCGTCAGCCCCGGCAGGGCAGGCGATAAGGTGGTCTCCGCGTCCCCCGGGGACACGGCGGCGACTGCCACCCTGAGAAGCACCGCGTCCGCGGTGCGCTCGGTGGTGGCCTCCCCTCGCCCGGTGAAGGGGAAGGCGGCCCGGGAGGCGACCCGGCGGCGGCTGCAGCTCCAGCCGGTGTCCCAGGCCGAGCCGGGGGAGGCGGCCGAGCAGGAGGAGGAGGAGCCGCTCCTGTCTGTGCCGGAGGAGGAGGAGGACGAGGCGCAGCCCCTGCCCCCGGTCTGCGTGTCCCCCATGAGGGGCATGTGGCGGGACGAGAAGGTGGCGCTGTATTGCGACGCGGTGCTGCAGGGCTGTAAGGTGAGGAGACAGAAACAGACTGATTCCATCCCTGGGCCTGGGAGGAGAGGCACCGCGCTGGACAGGGACCATCCTCTCAGGGTGACAGGGACGCGAAGGGCACAGAGAAAACCCGGGTTCACATTTCATTTTAGTGGAGGCACCCAGCTCCCGGCCTAGAGGAGCTGAGATTAGACCTGAGGAAGTGTTTTCTGAGAGCCGCTGGGCTTTATCATTACCCAGGCAAGCATCTTGGTGTTTTTATCAATTTGTGCCCAAAAGTAAGGGTGACATTACTTAGCCTTGACTTTTACACTTTAAGAGTGGTTCTCAGAAGGCAATCTAGGATGTGACATGACACTTTGTATAAAAAAATACCTATTAACACTTAATAAAGCAAGTATTGCATGTTTTCTAACCTACCAATATTGTTTATTTAAGTTATACTAGAGGAATTTGTGTAAAAAGATAGTCATTGCAGCAATATTTATAGAAGATTAAAAACTGGGAACTGAGTTTCCAACAGGGGCAGTAAAGGATTTATAGTGGCCTCATATAATGGAAAACCATGCAGCTGTAAACATCATGTTTTTAAGAACAATAGATTTGTTCATCCTACAATTAAGTTAAAAAAAAAAAAAACAACAGGAAACAAAGCAAAACATGGTCTGTATGTATAGATAAATATATGCATAGGAAAATACTGGAAGGGAATACATCAAAATATCAACAATGGTTATCTCTGGCTGCCAGGACTAGGGGTGATTTTTGTTTTATTTATATTTTCTGAAAGTTTATCATTTTATAATCAGAAGAGAATGTTATTTTAAATAACACTTCAGCCAGGCACAGTGGCTCATGCCTGTTTTCCCAGCACTTTGAGAAGCTGAGATTGGAGGATAGTTTGAGGCCAGGAGTTCACAAGCAACTTGGGCAACATGGTGGGAACCTATCTCTACAAAAAGTAAAATGAAAAATTACCCAGGCATGGTGGTGCACACATGTTGCACTTCAGAGGGTGATATAGGAGGATGGGTTGAGACTAGTAATTAGAGGTTACAGTGAGCTATGATCCCATGGGCAAAAGACACACTCTGAAAAGTGGGGAAGGGGAAAGGACAGGAGGAAGGGAGAGGAGAAAGAAAGAGAAAGAACACAATTTCCATAAAACTAGGACAGTATAGGCTCTGCGATAGTAGCTCAGCGGCGAGGTAGCCAGCCACGTACACCAGAGCTGGTGGGTTTGAATCCAGACTGGGCCTGCCAAACAATGACAACTACAACCAAAAATAACTGGGTGTTGTGGCGGGAGCCTACAGTCCCAGCTACTTGGGAGGCTGGGGCAAGAGAATCGCTTAAGCCGGAGAGTTTGAGGTTGCTGTGAGCTGTGACACCATGAGGGCGCCCAAGTGAGACTCTGTCTCAAAAAAAATAAAACCAACTAGGACAGTATTAATGACCGCCCTACCACATCTGATAATGTGGGTTGGAGAAGGCCAGGTCTGTTGTAGGCAATGGAAAAATGTTTATATAAATTACTGTTTATAAAAATATTTATATAAATTACCGTTTATATAAATTTAATTATTAGGCAGTATCTAATGACAGACTTACATAATAATAGCTCGATTATCATTAAGAGGTAGATGAATTTAAATTAAAAAATCAAATGACAAATATTTATCAAATGCTTACTATCCTTGTTTATTTATAGTATGGAGTGCTATTTTAAATTGTATGAACTGAATATGTTTTAAACAGATTATTAGGGTGGTGCCTGTGGCTCAGCGGGTAGGGCGCCAGCCCCATATGCTGAAGGTGGTGGGTTCAAACCCAGCCCCTGCCAAACTGCAACAAAAAAATAGCCGGGCGTTGTGGCAGGCACCTGTAGTTCCAGCTACTCGGGAGGCTGATGCCAGAGAATCGCCTAAGCCCAGGAGTTGGAGGTTGCTGTGAGCTGTGTGACACCACGGCACTCTACCGAGGGCAATAAAGTGAGATTCTGTCTCTACAAAAAAAAAACAACAACAAAAAAAACAGATTATTACATCTTTAAAGTTCAGAAAACAACTGTTTTTCAATATGGTAATTACTGGGTTTTTAATTGGTATAATTATGTTTATTCTGCTCAGTGAACTAATAAATTACTTGAAGACATAAATAAGTGGCTGTCTCATCTCTGAATTGCTCTACTGAATAAATAGATCTCTTTAAGTTTATTTTAATTTTTTTTTTTTTTTTTTTTAGACAGAGCCTCAAGCTGTCACCCTGAGTAGAGTGCTGTGGCATGACAGCTCACAGCAACCTCCAATTCCTGGGCTGAAGCAAGTCTCCTGCCTCCGCCTCCCAAGTAGCTGGGACTATAGGCGCCTGCCACAATGCCCGACTATTTTTCTTTTTTGGTTGCAGCTGTTATTGTTTGGTGGACCCACGCTGGATTCGAACCTGCCAGCTCAGGTGTATGTGGCTGGCACCTTAGCTGTTTGAGCCACAGGTGCCGAGCCTATTTTAATTTTTTAATGTTTATGGTATTTTTCTATTAAATATAGTTTCAGTGAAAATGTGTAATTTTCCAGATTTACCATTATTTAAGGCCAAATTGCTTCCATTTTTAAATAGAAATGTAAAAATAGTTATACATTTTTAATATAAGGTATTCATGTGTGCACATTTTTTTCCTCTGTTTAGGCAGAAGATGCTGATGAGGCCATGAGTAAATACCTATCAGAAAAACTAAAGTTGAAAGACAAATGGTTTGGAGTCTGGAAGACTAATCCTGAGTTATTCTTTGTGAAATATGAAGAAGCCTCTATACCTTTTGTTGGTATACTGGTTGAGGTAAATAAATTGCATTTGATCTTTGTTCTTTTTGAATGAAGTGATCAATTCTTTCAAAGACTGAAATATGGACCTTATTCTTTTGGAGCTTTGGTACTTATACAGGAGTTGACAAGAGTATGCTTCTATTTTAGGTTGCTAAAAAATTTAATAGTGTAAAAAGAAGGTAAGGAGTTATCATTAAGTGGAATATTTCTTGCTCACATATTCAAAATAGCAAAAGTACATTTCTTAAAAAATTAGTGATTTTGTTTTGTTTTTTTCTGATTTATTTATTTATTTATTTATATTGTTAAATCATAGCTGTGTACATTAGTGCAATCCACTGTACCCATTCTAACATGCACCATAGATGTGGCCCCACCTATTACCTTCCCTCCACCAAAATCTCCCCCCTCCCTTCCCCTTCCTTGGCCCTTTCCCCATAGTCTTGTGCTATAGTTGGGTTATAGCCTTTATGTGAAAGCTATAATTGAGCTTCATAGTAGGGCTGAGTACATTGGATACTTTTTCTTCCATTCCTGAGATACTTTGCTAAGAAGAAGAATATGTTCCAGCTCCATTCATGTAAACATGAAAGAGGTAAAGTCTCCATCTTTCTTTAAGGCTGCATAGTATTCCATGGTATACATGTACCACAATTTGCTAGTCCATTCGTGGGTTGATGGGCACTTGGGCTTCTTACATGACTTAGCAAAAAATTAGTGATTTTTTCTTTAACAAACTTGAGCCTTCTTTTTTTATCATTTTTCCTTAATCTTATTTGAATTAATGAGGTTTAGTTAGTTCAGACAAGGAAAGAAAAAGAAATGGGTCAGAAAACTGTTGGTAAAATTTGAAATTTTTTATTTTAAAAAGTACCCATTTAGTATAATAACTTCCAAGCCTACATTTGATAAGATTTTGCTTTGTTAGGTCTAAGCTAAATATTATGGAACATTTGATTTCATTAAAGGTTAATTATCTGGCTTGGCATCCGTGGCTCAGTGGTTAGGGCGCCAGCCACATACACATAGGCTGGCAGGTTCAAACCCGGCCTGGGCCTGCTAAACAACAATGACAACTGTAACAACAACAACAACAAAAAAAGCCGGGTGTTGTGGCGGGCGCCTATAGTCCCAGCTTCTTGGGAGGCTGAGGCAGGAGAATCGCTTGAGCACAAGAGTTGAGGTTGCTGTGAGCTCTGACTTCACAGCACTCTACTGTGGGTGACATAGTGAGACTTTGTTTCAACAACAACAAAAAAGGTTAATTATCCTTACGTAGAAATGAATGTTTATAACCACAAATGGTACCCCTACACTAGATAGGTATTGTAAGTCTGTAGTTTCAGTCAAAAGAAAAACTTTTCTTTGAAACTCATTACATTATACACTACTTGGAAATAATTCAAAAATACATGTATTGTGGCAAAGTGAGTGGCAGTTTTATAAATAAAGAATGGAATATTTGGCGGTGCACGTAACTCAGTGGGTAGGGCGTCAGCCACATAAACCAAGCTGGTGGGTTCCAACCCGGCCTTAGCCAGTTAAAACAACAATGACAACTGCAACCAAAAAAATAGCCAGGGATTGTGGCGGGCATGTGTAGTTCCAGCTACTTGGGAGGCTGAGGCAGGAGAATCGCTTAAGCTCAAGAGTTTGAGGTTGCTGTGAGCTGTGACACCACAGCACTTTACCCAGGGCGGCAGCTTGAGACTCTGTCTCAAAAAAGAATGGAATATTTTCAGTCATAGAAATTATAAAGGAATATAAAGAATGCTTGGGTTTAGTTAATTTTCCAGTAATACTCTTTTTTTAAATTTTATTTATTGCTATTATTTTTAATACTCTATTTTTAGTGTTTCTTGGAGGTTTGCTCAACTTCTGACTTTGAGTAGCTTTTGCATGGATCTTTTATAAGTTCTCTGGACTTTTTAAATTTGGATAAAATAAAGGGAGGTAGACTATATCAGTGGCTTTAATGTTTTGTTTTAATAGTATAAATTTGCAGTTTTTTTCAATTAATTTTATGTGGAAGCTCAACATGTACAACACATTGAAACAGAACATTTATGATGGACATGAGGAATGATACCCTAGCAATTGCTTGTCTTCTCCCTCGATACCTCATGATTCCCCTCCATGCCACAAAACTTTTTGAGCTCTCTATAGTCCCGTGGATTAGGTTAACTAAGAGTCACATCAAATTCCAAGGTATTACATGTAATACATTAATTATTTAATCTGTTTCTGCCTCCTTGGAGAATAATAAGTAAAATAACAGATGATAAGATTACTTTAGAATCCTTTAGCAGCTACTGATGTCCTTAAACAGAAGATGGAACAGTTATTCCTTCAGTGAAACAAGTGACACAATACCCCTTGAGACCTCTTAAGACAGTGCTGCACAATTCACACTTTGTTGTTTTGTCTGCTTCTGCTTCCTTAGTCTTATTTGAACTGAAGTATCAACATTGCTGTATAATGCTCTTTGTTCTGAAGTCATAATAATTTATTCCTGTCAACTCCAGTCTCTTTTTCTTTAAAATGCTGTATTAGTTTTCTATTGCTGCCACAATAAATTACCACAAACTCAATGGCATAAAGAATACAAATTTATTTTCTTACAGCTCTGTAGATCAGGAGTTTGACAACAGGCCTAACTGAGCCAAAATCAAGTTGTCGGTGAAGCTGCTTACGGAGGCTCTAATGGAAAGTCCCTTGTCTTCTCTTTTTCAACCGCTAGAAGCTGCCTGCATTCTGTGGCATGTGGCTGTTTTCCCCCATGTTCAAAGTCTTTCTCATAAAGCATCTTTTGCAGGCTGCAAAGGTGCTCCCCTTTCAAAGAACTCATATGATTAGAATGGGTCCAACTGGATAATCCACTATAACCTTTGCAACTCAGTGTCCTTAACTATGATTACATCTGCAAAGTTCCTTTACTATGGAGGATAAACACAATCCACAGCTTCCTTGGATACCTTTGGGGGCCATTATTCCGCTTATTATAAATTCACCCAACCTACAAAAAAAAAGCTTGGAAACATAATACTGTTGATCCTTGAACAATTTGGGGGCCTGTGCAGTCAAAAATCCATGTATAACTTTTGACTCCCTCAAAACTTAACCACTAAAAACCTACTGTTGACTGAAGGTTTACTGATAACACAAATTGTCGGTTAACACCCATTTTGTATTTTGTTTGCATTGTGACTGTATTCTTATAATAAAGTAAGCTTGAGAAAAGAAAATCTGTTAACAGTCTCAGAAGGAAAAGACAAAGCATCCACAAAACAAGAACTGGAACCTGTATCATGGGAACATTCCAAGAGAGAAAGAGCTTTGGAAATTAAAAATACAATACCAGAAATGAAAAACTAAATACCAGAATGAGAAGCATTGAGAGATAATGTTGAGTGAATCTCTCCAAAGTAGAGCTAAAGATCTAAGAAAAGGAAAGAAAAAAAAGAAGAATTAGGGGATCTTATCTAACATTTAAATACGTGTTCTAGAGAGAGGGGGGGAGAGTGGGAAAAAGGGAGAGAGAATGAAGAGGACGAGAGAGGGGCAGGGGATGGGGAGAAGTTGGTGGCAAGAACGAAAGCAGAAAAGCAAACTGTCAAATTGTGAAAGTTACCAGGAACCAAAGAACGTGAATTTCTAGACTGAAAAGGCCCCACTTAATGTCCAGCATATGGTGAAATTTTTTAGTGCTATTCTCAAAAAAAAAAAAATTTTTTTTTTGAGACAGTCTTATTTTGTCACCCTGGGTAGAGTGCTGTATCGTCACAGCTCACAGCAACCTCAAACTCTTGGGCTAAGCGATTCTCCTTCCTCCACCTCCCTTTTAACTGGGACTACAGGCCCCTGCCACAAGGTCTGGCTATTTTGTTGTTGTTGTTATTGTTTCAGTTGTCATTGTTGTTTTAGCTGGCCCAGGTTGGGTTCAAACCCACCAGCCTCTGTGTGTGTGGACCTCAAAAGTTTTTAATTCTATTTTCCTAGTTTTCTTCTGTCTCTTAACTATTTATAAGAATAGAATTTGTATTATTATAAAATTTGTATTTCAAAGGTTGCTTAGTAAGTAACCTCTTATAGTTAAGAAATATCATTTTTACGTTTTTATGAACAAAAATGTGAATACTGTTTGATGATGCTGCTGATACTTAAAATGTTTTTTTTCAACCTAACTATACCTAAAAATAATTGTATTGAACATGTACTTGAAATTTTTCAAAATTGATCTTGGAAGTATTTATGTTAATGTTCGATTTTGTGCCAATATTTTAAAGTTTGCATTAATATTAATATAATTTATTAAATTTTTGAAACATTAGTGTTAATCTGGTTCTGAAGCACTGATTTTTGGCAAGTGCTGGAGATCTCATCACTGTGGTGAAATAAGGCAAACAAACAACATGTTGTTTATAAAGCTAAATTTATTCAACCTAAGGACTTTATTCTTTATGTCCTTTCCACTTTCTTCTGGTATTGGAATAGTCTTTCTTTTCTAAGTAATGTAATATAGATAGTTGAATTTTTTTTAAAACATGCTTTGATGCCAAAATTAGTCCAAAATTCTTCAAAAATACCAGCAAGCCAAGTGTAGTGGCTCACGCCTGTAATCCTGGCATTCTGGGAGGCTGAGGTGAGAGCATTGCTTGATTGAGCTCAGGAGTTTGAGATTTGCCTGAGCAAGAGTGAGATCCTGTCTCCACGAAAAATAAAAAAGCCCAGGCAGGCATTGTGGCAGGTACCTGTGGTCCCAGCTATTGGGGAGGCTGAGGCAAGAGGATCACTTGAGCCGTAGAGTTTGAGGTTGCTGGGAGCCATGATGCCACTGTACTCTACTCAGGGCAAAGAGTGAGACTCTGTCTCAACAAAACAAAATAAAACAGAACAAAAAAACCCCCAAGGCAACTACAAAAATACCAGCCTGGCATGTTGGCATGCTCCTGCAGTCCCAGCTACTCAGGAGGTTGAGGTAGGAGGATTGCCTGAGGCCAGGAGTTTGAGTCTGTGGTGCACAATGATCACACCTAGGAATAACCACTGCACTTCAGCCTGGACAACAAAGTGAGGTCTCTCTGGCAACTCACACTTGGAAAAAAATAATGTAGTCAATGCCAGAATTCCTTCCATGAAACTTTAAAAATGTGCTTAAGAAGTAGGATTTTAAAAACAATATTTTATTTAATATTGATCTGTTTATTCTATATGTTGATTGTTAGAGAAGTCATAAAAAATTAAAAAGAAGAAACCTCATAATTAGCTCATTTATGAGAAAGAAGTCCTTATCTCTTACCTACATTTGTAATTATGTGTCTCATAATATTTATCTTAGGTAACTTGTAAGCCAAGCCAAAACTCATCATCTTGTTTCAAAGTCACTGTTTCTGTTGCTGATCCCTTTTCTTCCAACATTGCGAATATTCCAAGGGATTTGGTTAATGAGATATTGGAGGAACTGGAGCACAGTGTGCCTCTCTTGGAAGTGTATCCTGTGGAGGGACAAGATGCTGATATACGTGATATTGCCCTGGCCTTGGAGGTTGTAAGGTATTAGGGCCCTTTGGCTTCTGAAAATTAAAAGAATCACATTCAAAAGTTAATGGGTACATTTTGCTCATGTAAACATTTTATAAATATTTATTAATTTAACTCTTGCTCACTTCTGGATTGTTTATCCATTTAAAATTAACATGTTATTTTTGTCTCATGTAGAGGCATGTAAAAAAAAAATGACAAAGCACCATATTGTATTTCTAACTCTTAGTTGCAGAATCACAGAATTATAGTAACATAGGTAATGAAACATTTGTCATTTTTGATCCTGCATTTTATGAAAATTGAAAAAACAAGTTCCAGAAACAAGTAGTGTTAACCTCTCTTCATACTTAAGCAAGTTATATATATTAGAATTTATTTTTCACATTTAAAGACATTACAAATTCTATATATCATCATTTACATTGTGATTGCTTCTTATAAGTTGATACAATTAGAAGGAAGGTATTGATAAACAAAATGTGGACTATTTTATGGCATGTTTTTGTTTTTCTTTTCTTTTCTTTCTTTTTTTTTTTTTGTTGTTGTTGCAGTTGTCATTGTTGTTTTAGCTGGCCTGGGCTGGGTTCAAACCCGCCAGCCTGGGTGTATGTGGCCAGCACCTTACCCACTGAGCTATGGGCACTGCCATGTTTTTGTTTTTCTAATGCTTCTTTCTCTCCCAACAAATTTGGTTGTCTTTTTTAATACATATTATTTCTTTGTTGGACAAAATCATAACCAAAATCTATGTAGTTTAGAACCTAGATTTTACTATACCACTTCCAGAAACATTACCTTCTTATTTGCAGTAACCTAAAGTAGAACCCAGATCACTTGATATTTAAAAGTTTTACCTTTCATTTTAGTTCCCTGGAAGGTCATTTAAAAATATGTTTCTTGGCTCAGCACCTGCAGCACAGTTGTTACAGTGCCAGCCACATGCACCGAGACTGATGGGTTCGAACTGGCCTAGGCCAACTAAACAGCGACAACCACAACAAAAAAATAGCTGGGTGTTGTGGTGGGCGCCTGTAGTCCCAGCTATTTGGGAGGCTGAGGCAAGAGAATTGCTTAAGCTCAAGAGTTGTAGGTTGCTGTGAGCTGTGATGGCACAGCACTCTACCGAGGGTGACATAGTGAGAGTCTGTCTCAAAAAAAAAAAAAAAAAGTATATATATATATATATATATATATGTTTCTTAAGATTTATTAATCTGAGAATTCTGACATGAAAATATCATTTTAATTCTAAATATAGTAGTGGCTGGTTTTGATTACTATCATCTTAATTTGTTTTATTGCAGGTTTTTTTATGACTTTCTTTGGAGAGATTGGGATGATGAAGAAAGTTGTGAGAATTATACTGCACTTATTGAAGAAAGAATTAATTTGTAAGTATAGTTTAGAAAGTACTCAGCACGTTATAAAAGATAATCATTGTAATTACATTGATACTTTTCAGGTGGTGTGATATACAGGACGGAACAATACCTGGTCCTATTGCACAACGTTTTAAAAAAACTTTGGAGAAATATAAAAACAAGCGGGTCGAGCTCATTGAGTATCAGAGCAATATTAAAGAAGATCCATCTGCAGCAGAGGCCGTTGAATGCTGGAAAAAATACTATGAGATAGTAATGCTCTGTGGATTATTGAAAATGTGGGAAGATTTACGCCTCCGGTAACAATTTGCTATATTTTAAATAGAAACAAAAGATCACAGGGTTATTCTTTTATCATTGCACTTGTCATAAATGTTGGTCTGATTAAAATAGATTATAAAATTAGATGTCTAACTTATGAGGTAGGCACAAGGTACAACTATCATTATTGGAAAATTACTTTTATATTATCTGAGATCATTTTTTTGACTCCCAAATCCTTATTAATCTAGTCCTTTGCTTATCTTTCATCTTCATCTGTTTGTGATTTTTGCCAAAGTGTAGGAAAAGAGGAGGTAGGTCTTCTCTGCTTAATATATTTGATGTTTTAATTAAACAGAGAAGCTAGTTTCTCCTGAAATTTATATTGTAATTTCTGCTTTTCTAACCAACATTAAGTTAATAAGTTATTTATGATGATAAATAAAACAGCGTAGACTTAACCAGCCTCATTGGCCAGAATGCTTAAAACATAGTAATGTAAAAATTAATGCTTAAAACATAGTAATGTAAAAATTTTTACATTACTATGCAGTAAAAAAGTATTTATTTATTTTTTTATATTTATTTTATATTTATTTTATATTTTATTTTATATTTTTATTTATTTATTTTAAAAATGTAAAAATTTTTACATTACTATGCAGTGAAAAAGTATTTATTTCTGTCTCTGTTTTATATATAGGGAAAGAGGAATTTTTGTTCATGGTCCCAAAAATTTTTGAGAACTGTACATGAAACCAGGCGCAGTGGCTCACAGCTATGATCCTGGCACTTTGGGGGCCTAGGTGGGTGGATCTCCTGGTGGGCACCTTTAGTCCTAGTTACTCGGGAAGCTGAGACAAGAGAATCACTTGAGCCCAAGAGTTGGAGGTTGCTGTGAGCTATGACACCACGGCATTCTACCCATGGTGACAAAGTGAGACTGTGTCTCAAAAACAAAAAAAGAAAAGAAAAAGAAAACTGTATATGGAGCCAAAGGACATCTGATTATTTCATACTAAATTGTTTAATCCTTGTCTTGTATTCCACCTTTACTTACTCTTTGCCTTTAATAAACAATTACTTGATGAACAATTTTTGGTTGCATATATTTTTTTCTTTTTGTATTTTCCTCCAAATTTGACCTTTTTGTTTTTAACTTTTTTTTTTTTGAGACAGAGTCTCACTATGTTGCCCTGGGTAGAGTGCTGTGGGGTCACAGCTTACAGCAAACTACAACTCTTGGGTTTAAGTGATTCTCTTGCCTCAGCCCTTGGAGAGATTGGGATGAGGAAGACTACAGGTGCCCACCAAAATGCCCAGCTATTTTTTTTTGGGGGGGGGAAGAGTTGTAGTTGTCATTGTTGTTTGTCAGGCCCAGGCTGGATTCGAACCTGCCAGCTCTAGTGTATGTGGCTGGCGCCCTACCTGCTTGAGCTACAGGTGGTGAGTTCTTTGTTTTGATCACTAAGAATCTCATTCAAGTGACTATTTTTGATGCTTTATTTATTTATTTATTTATTTTTGACATAGAGCCTCAAGTTGTTGCCCTGGGTAGAGTGCCATGGCGTCACAGCTCACAGCAACCTCCAATTCCTAGGCTCAAGTGATTCTCTTGCCTCAGCCTTTCAAGTAGCTGGGACTACAGGTGCCCACTACAATGACTGGCTATTTTTATTTTTTTTTATTTTTTTGGTTGCAGCCATCGTTGTTTGGCAGGCCCAGGCTGGATTAGAACCCACTAACTCAGGTGAATGTGGCTGGCGCCTTAGCCGCTTGAGCCACAGGCGCAGAGCCGATGACTCATTATTATTGGGATTCCTATGGTAAACCTTGAGATTACTTTGGGATCCCAATATAGATAAGAGTTTTAAAATCCACTTATCTAGAAATCCATGGATTCAGCAAGTTTGATTTGAATACAAATGAGCATCACTAGACATGAGATTCTTTTATTTTTATTTATTTATATTTTTGAGGTGGAGTATCCCTCTATCTTCCTAGGTAGAATGTAGTGGCATCATCACAGCTCACTGCAACCTCAAACTCCTAGGCTCAACTGATCCTCCTGCCTCAGCCTCCAAGTAGCTGGGATTACAGGTGTGTGCCTCTGCCCCCAAACAATTTTTTCTGTTTTTAGTGGAATCAGCATCTTGCTTTTGCACAAGCTGTTCTCAAACTCCTGAGCTCAAGCAGGCCTCCCTCCTTGGCCTCCCAGAGTGATAGGATTATAGGCATGACCCACTGCCCCTAGCATAGACTTTAGATTTTAATGACAAAGAGCAATATGGAGTTCGCTCATCTTGAGAGTTATAATTGCTGAGAGTTTAGTTCCCAGAATAGTAGAATGAGTTGATTGTTCAAACTGTTTATAACATAACAATTATAAAACCTGAACAAAATATATTAGAAGTGTCAAAAAAAAAAAAAGAAGAAGAAGAAGACGTGTCCAACTATTTGAAATCACTTTTATTTATTTTGCAGTTTGGGGCCAGGGGCGGGTTTGAACCCACCACCTCGGGTATATGGGGCCAGCACCCTACTCTTTTGAGCCACAGACGCTGCCCTCACTTTTATTTATTTTTTAAAATGGGATCTTGCTGTGTTGCCCAGGCTGGCCTTGAGCTCTTGAACTTAAGCAATCCTCCCACCTCAGCCTCCCAAGTAGCTGGGATTACAGATATATATATACTGCTGTACCTAGCTATGAAGGCATTTGAAAGTGACCAAAAGTAGGCAGCAACCAGGAAAATTTACCCTTGAAATTGATTAATCCTTGGAATGTGTAGGAAAAGGGAATTTGTGGCTTTTTGGTCTGAGGATGTTCTTGTACCTCTGACAGCACAATATACAGTCTTGCTGTTTGAAAAAGACAAAGAACAGAGTTTGGGACTGGAAGAGTGGTCAGAAATTTGGGGGGAATAGTCTGAAAGTAAGAGAACTGCAAAAGGGGTGAGGTAAAAATTTGAGCATTAACTCTGCCCAAATCCCATTCAGAGTAGGGAGAGAAGGGAAGGAATCAGGGAACCACACTGAAAAAGGAACAGCTGGAATGTGAAAGAACTGAGCAGCAGCATACTACAAGGGAAACCATTTACAGTTTGAGGCCAGGCAAATTAACTTCAGCTAGAATACTTGTAAAACACTAGCAATCCTCAAAAGAACATAATGTAGTCGCTAAAATGTGTTACCTAAAATCTCCAGTTTTTAAAGCAAAAAGTCAACTTCAGAATGAGAGAAAATATTTGCATGCTACACATCCAACAAAGAGCTGATAACCAGAATCTACAAGAGCTCAAGTAAATTAACAAGAAAATATCAAACAATCTCATTAAAAACTGGACAAGAGACATGAACAGAAACTTTTCCTATGATGACAGACTAATGGCCAACAAATGTGAAAAAATGTTTGCCATCTCAAATCATCAGAGAAATGTAGACTAAAGCCACATTGAAGGGCGGCACCTCTGGCTCAGTGGGTAGGGCGCCGGCCCCACTGAGGGTGGTGGGTTCAAACCCGGTCCCGGACGAACTGCAACAACAACAAAAAAATGGATGTTGTGGCGGGTGCTTGTAGTCCCAGCTACTCAGGAGGCTGAGGCAAGAGAACCGCCTAAGCCCAGGAGTTGGAGGTTGCTGTGAGCTGTGTGACACCACAGCACTCTACCGAGGGTGATAAAGTGAGACACTGTCTCTACAAAAACAAAACACATTGAAATAACACCTAACCCCAGTGAGAATGGCTCATATCATAAGGTCCCAAAGCAACAGATAGTGGAGTATATGCGGAGAGAAGGGAACACTCTGATACTATTGGTAGGATGGCAAGCTAGTACAACTGCTATGGAAAATAGTATGGAGATTCCTTAAGAACTAAAATAGACCTATCATTTGATCCTGCAATCCCTTTACTGGGCATTTACCCAAAGGAAAAAAGACATGTTATCATAAAGGCACAATTCACAATTGTAATGTCTTGGAAACAACCCAAGTACCTTTCAGTACATCAATGGATTAATAAATTGTGGTATACGTATACTATGGAATACTACTTATATCTTTTTAATAACCTGGATGGAATTGGAGACCATTCTCCTAACTGAAATATTACAAGAATGGAAGGGCAGACATACTGGAACTAGCATAACAGCACCTTAATGCTCACATGTGAGAACAGCGCAGTGGAGTTCAAGTGGGGGGAGAGGGAGTAAGGGATGGGTAAATTTCCACCTAAGGGGCACATTAACAGGTATATTGCACAATTCCTAGATGAAGGACACAACTACAACTTGGACTTCAGCCTTACTAAAGCAAATGATATAACCAAATCATATGTACATTTATAACAATCTGAAGTTTCAAAAATCTCCAGTTTCCATGAAAAATTAATAGACATGAAAAGAAACCAGAAACTTTGATACATGGTCAGGAAAAAAGACAGTATAAACTGACTCTTGGTGGGTCCAGATATTGGATTTATCAAACAAAAGACTTCAAAGTAGTTGTTATAAATGTGTTCAAAGAATTAGAGGAAAATATGATTATAGAAATAAAGGAAAATATGGTCTTAATAAGTAAACATATAGGAAATCTCAGTGGAGAAATGGATATTGTACCATAAAAACCCAATTCCAGATGAGCTCTGACATGTAAAGAGCTCATGAGGTATCACTCCCATTGTTACCATAAGAAAAAAGCTGAACAAACGGAAAATGACTTTATTGGACCCATTAGAGAACAGAGGTCAGAGCAAATCCTGAAATTTAGAGAGACAGATGAATTCAGATTGGCTTACCTGGCACAGAACCGACTAGAGCTAGAACTATTAACCTAAGCCAACATCTGAGATGAAAATCTCAATGGACGTCTATTAAACAAAGATTTTCAGGAAGTTCCTGGGAAAAATCTTAAACTGCAGATAAGCTGTGGCTGTTTTTCTGAAAGGAATCTTGGAAACTTCCAACATTTTAAAGGCATGCAGAGAGAAGGAAAAAGGTGGGTTGACTGAGAAATGAAAAAGCAGAAGACATTAACAAATGGAAGAACATACAATGCTCTTGGCTGGGAAGAATCAACATCATTAAAATGTCATACTACCCAAACCAATCTACAGATTTAATGCAACCCCCATCAAAGCACCAATGTCATCCTTTGAAGAACTTTAAAAAATATTACTTCATTTCATATGGAACCAGAAAAAACTCTGAATAGCCAATACAATTTTTAGAAACTGGTTAGCCACATGTAGAAGATTGAAACTGGACCCACACCTCTCACCATTGACAAAAATTGATTCTCACTGGATAAAAGAGAGGAAACAATAAAAATTCTAGAAGAGAATGTGGGGGAAACGCTTGAAAATATTGACCTTGGAAAAGATTTTACGAAGAAGATCCCCCTGGCAATTGCAGCAATGTCAAAAATAAATGAATGGGATTTGATTAAGCTTAAAAAACTTCTGCACAGCTAAGGGCACCACAATTAAAGCAAACAGCCTTTAGAATGGGTGAAGACTTTTGTATGTTATGAATGTGACAAGGGCTGATATCTAGAATTTACAGAGAACTCAACAAGAAAAGAGTAAACAACCTCATTTATAAATGGGCAAGAGACTTGAATAGGAACTTCTTTGAAGATGACAGACAAGTGGCCAACAAACATGAAAAAATGCTCAAATATGTTTAATCACAATAGAAATGCAAATCAAAACCACTCTGAGATATCACCTAACTCCAGTAAGATTAGCTCACATCACAAAGACCCAAATGTGCAGATGCTGGCATGGATGTGGAGAGAAGGGAACACTTCTACAATGCTGGTGGGATTGCAAACTAATACAACATTTATGGAAAGAAGTATAGAGAATTCTCAAAGAACTACAAGTTGACTTTCTATTTGATCCCTCAATTCCACTACTAGGTTGCACCAGAATGTTTACTGCACCCAATTCATAATTGCCAAATAGTGGAAGCAACTCAAATACTCATCAACCCATAAATAGATTAACAAACTGTGGCATATGTATACCATGGAGTACTACACAGCCATAAGAGAAGATGGAGACTTTCCATCTTTTATGCTTACCTGGATAGAGTTGAAACACATTCTTCTAAGTAAAGTATCTCAAGAATGGAAAAAAATCTGGTATACGCAATACTAATATGAAATCAATATGTAAACAATTACACGCCCATACGAACAATAAAACACAAATATTAGTTTAGCAAGGGAGAAGGGCGTGGGAAGGCGAAGGGCAATTGATGAGATCTTGCCTAATGTGCACAATGTGTGGGTGTCAGCACGCCCCCCCCCCAGCGAAGGACTGGAGTACAACTTGAACTTTGTCTTTTGTTTTTTTTTGAGACAGAGTCTCAAGTTGTCGCCCTGGGTAGAGTGCTGTAACATCACAGCTCACAGCAACCTCCAATTCCTGGGGTTAAGCAATTCTCTTGCCTCAGCCTCCTAAGTAGCTGGGACTACAGGTGCCCTTCACAATGCCTGGCTATTTTTTGGTTGTAATTGTCATTGTTGTTTGGCAGGCCAGGTCTGGTGTATGTGGCTTGTGCCTTAGCGCTTGAGCTACAGGCACTGAGCCTTGAACTTTCTTTTGGAAGTGAGAACAGTGTAACCTAAAAATTTGTGCCCTCACATTAATTTGAGATTAAAAAGAAAAAAAAGGTAGGTTGAGCTAAAGAGGCAAAGTGGTTACATTTTTGTGAAGCCCAGGAAATCTACGTTTTACTTAAAATATAAAGGTGGTGAAGGAAGTTATCAGTTATGTAGATGGAAGATTACCTGATTCTGTCTTGTCTCTGGCTCTATCTCCTGTAAGACAAACTTGTAATTCATTGTTAGTGTGGAGTCAGACTTTGGTTTTAGGTGCTAGATTTAGGTACAGCTTGCATGTCCTCGTTTGTGGGAGCTTAGCAAGAATTTGGGGGCCAGTTTCCACAAATGCCTGAGACTTTTACCTTCTCTTTCACATAAGGAGTTGGGGTGGGTGGTGGCCCTGAGACTTTGATTTTCTTTATTTACAGGACATTTAAACAGTAATTTTGATAAATTGGTACAGAGTGAGTGTGGAGTGGTATTAGAGTAAGAAATGTCTATGTGGCTATAGTATTAAAGAAACCTCTCCCTTTGTGGGTTTTTACCTCAAGGAGACGCAAGATGGATGAAAAGCCAAGGAAAATCCCACAATGACTCTGGCTGGTGGGGGGAAAGTAACCATTATGAAATACACCCAGAATGTTCTCCATCACACAACCGTGCTCTCCAGGGGAAAAGACTGTACCTGAATCGTATCTCACTTAGAAGGGCATTTCCTTGATTCTAGTCCCGTCTAGAATTCCCTGGAGAGAATAAAAAAAGCCTGCTTGTCTTCTAGGGATGTAGGCCCTCTGAGAGACTGGTTATAAGATTATAGAAGACTTCCCGTTCACTCTGCCTTACAACGACATCAAAAGGGCTCCAGTATAAAATAGCTGGATTATAGTTTAAAGAGTGGCTGCACACAGAAACTTCTGAAAAAGTATTCTTAAAAGAAGAACAAAGAAGGGGAATGAAACAAGGAAACTAGAGGAATTTGAAGCTTCTGGCACGTCTAGCTACAGCAAACATTAAACACAGCCAGACTTCACCAGTTTTCTTTTTTTGTTTGTTTTGTTTATTTGTTTTTTAACACAGAGCCTTACTCCTGTTGCCTGGGATAGAGTGCTATAGCATCATAGCTCACAGTAACTTCACATTCTTGGGCTCAAGCAAATCTCTTGCCTCAGCCTCCCAAGTAGCTAGGACTAAAGGTGCCCACCACAACGCCTGGCTATTTTTTGGTTGCAGTTGTCATTGTTGTTTAGCAGCCCCGGGCCTGGTTCAAACCCACCAGCCCTGGTGGCTGGAGCCCTAACCACTGAACTACGGGCCCTCAAAATTTTTAAGATGTCAGTTCTTCCCAATTTGATTGGCAGATCCAATGCAATCCCAGTGAAAATTCCAGCAAGGCATTTTGTAGATATTAATAAACTGTTTCTAAAAATCTTAGTCAACAAACTGGGAAGACTCATATGACCTCATTTTAAGACTTAAATATAAATCATATATAGTAATCAAGAGAATGTGGCAAAAACTCCTTGCATTTGGCAATGAGTTTTTAGATACAACAAAAGTACTGCATGACATGTGAGATTAAAAAAAAAATCTATAAATTTTTCCCTGGACTTTGTTAATATTAAAAACTGGTCTGCAAAAGACACTATTGAGAGTATGAAAAGAGAAGCCACAGATGGTGAGAAAATATTTGCAAAACATATAAAAGACTTGTACCCCAAATATTCAAAGATCTCATAAAACACAAGCATACTAGCAAACAACCCAATTAAAAATGGGCAAAAGATCTGAATAGACACTTTGAAGATGTACGGATGGCTGATAAACATAGAGACACTCACCACCATTTGTCATTTTGAAACTGCAAATTAAGACAATGAAATTCCGTTAGGTACCTGTGAGAAATGGCTGAAATTAAAAAATAAAATCAAAAACAACCCAAACCTGGTAATACCAATTGCTGGTGATGGAACTGAGCAACAAGAACCCTCATTTGTTGTTGGTTGGAATACAAAACGACCGCCTCTATGGAACATTGTTTGGCAGTTTCTTATAAAGCTAACCTAGTTTAACCACAGGACTTGACAATTACACTCCAAATTGGCATTTACCCAATGAATATGAAAACATGTTCACATAAAAACCTGCACAAAAATAAAAAGGATTATAAAGAAATGCTACAAACAATTCATACCAATAAATAAGATAACCTAGATTAAATGGGCAAATGAGTAGAAAGATACAATATACCAAAACTGATTTAAGGAGAAATATATTCTGAATGGACTTATAACAAGTAAGTAGATTAAATTAGCAAATAAACTCACAAAGAAAAGCCAAGAACCAGATATCTTCACTGGTTAGTGCTAACAAATGTTTAGAGAATTAATATCAATTTTTCAAAAACTCTTCTAGAAAATAGAGGGGAACACTTTCCTAACTCATCCTATGAGACTAATATTACTCTGATAACAAAACCAAAGCTATCACAAGAAAATTACAGAGTAATAACCCTAATAAGTATAGATGAAAAATGTTCAACAAAATACTAACTCTAGCAACATATAAAAAGTATCATATAAAAACTATGACCAAATGGGATTTATTCCAGGAATTCAAGGTTGGTTTAACAAATGGAAATCAATGATACATAATATTAACAGAATAGAAAACAAAAGCTGCATGATTATCACAATAGACAGAAAAAAACATCTAACAATTCAACAGATTTGCTTGATTAAAAACTTAAAAAACTTGGAATTGAAGGGATTTTCCTCAACCTGTTTAGGGCCATCTATGAAAAACTCACAGCTAGACTCATCATTCTTTGTTGTGAAAGAATAGAGATTTTCTTCCTACAATTAGTAACAATAGTGCATAGTATATTATCCACTTTAAAATTCCATTAAAAAATTCCAAGAAGTGTGGGATGTTAGGAACTCTCATTCATTGCTGGTGGGAATACAAAATGGTACAGTTGCTTTGAAAGATAGTTTGGAAGTTTTTTACACAACTAAACATATTCTTCCCATATGATCCAGCAATCATGTTCCTTGTCCATATGAGTGAAAACCTTATGTCCACACAAAAACCTGCACATGAATGTTTACAGCAGCTTTATTCACAATTGCTAAAACTTGGAAGCAATCAAAATGTTTATTAGTAAGTGAACATATAAATAAATGATGGTATCTTCATTTGTATAGTGGTTGAGTAAAAATTTATAATAAAAATAGGCCAGGCACAGAGGCTCATACCTGTAATTCCAGCACTCTGGGATGCCAAGGTGGGAGGATTGCTTGAGCTCAGGAGGTTGAGAACAAGAACAAGACCCTGTCTCTACTAAAATAGAAAAATTAGCTGGGCATAATAGAAAAGTAGAAAAATATGGTGTGCCTGTAGTTCCAGCTTCTCAGGAAGCTGAGGCAAGACTGCTTGAACCTGGGGGCTTCTAGTTGCTGTGAGCTAGGCTGATGCCATGGCACTCCAGCCTGGGCAGCGGAGTGACACTCTGCCTCCAAAAAAAAAAAAAAAAAAAAAACCCGTTCCCCCCAAATTTATAAATAAATAAACTGTGGTACATCCAGACAATAAAATGATACTATTCAACACTAAGACCTATCAAGCTATGGAAAGATATAGAGGAAACTTAAATGCATATTACTAAGGGAGAAAACAATCTGAAAAGTCTACATACACAGGGAGGGACCCTGACAATAAAGAGATTGGATCCTAACCTGCTCTGAAAAAAAAAAAGTCTACATACTGTTTGAACCCAACTATATCACATTCTGGAAAAGGCAAAACTGTGGAGGCAGTAAAAAGATCAGTGGTGGTCAAGGAGTGAGGAAGGGGTGCAGAGCAAAGAGGATTTTTAGGGCAGTGAAACTATTCTGTATGATATTATAATGGTGGGTACATGACATGGTACATTTGTCTATACCCCTAAATGGACAATACCGAGAGTCTACCCTAATGTAAACTATTGACTTCAGGTCAAAATGATTGGATGTATTGAAGGTTGGGGTGGCTGAGGCAGTGGTTATAGTGGGTTGCATGCAGATTTCCAGGTATAATCAATTTTAAAATGTAAAGCGTTTTGAGTTTATGGGTTTAGGCACACAGTTATCTACAAGATCTTAATCACTGTATTTCTCTCAAGTCGCTCATTGCTCTCAAGGAGGGATTACATTGCTCACGCCTGTAATCCCAGCACTCTGTGAGGCCGAGGTGGATGGATTCCTTGAGCTCAGGAGTCTGAGACCAGCCCGAGCAAGACTGAGACCCTGTCTCTAAAAAATAGCTGGGTGTTGTGGTGGGCACCTGTAATCCCAGCTACTCGAGAGGTTGAG
The DNA here is from genome assembly GCA_963574355.1 of Loris lydekkerianus. Lineage (NCBI taxonomy): Eukaryota > Metazoa > Chordata > Mammalia > Primates > Lorisidae > Loris > Loris lydekkerianus. Next base: position 35,138 of record CAUYPK010124589.1, on the reverse strand, counting down.
GCTAGAGAATCACTTGAGCCCAAGAGTTTGAGGTTGCTGTGAGCTATGATGCCACAGCACTCAACTCCAGGGCAACTGAGACTGTCTCAAAAAAAAAAAAAAGCTATTTAAAAAAATTCCAAGAAAGGGAAATTTACTATGACAAAAAGCAGAATAGTGTTCTTCTGGGAATGAATGTGGAGGATTAACTACAAAGATGCATAAGGGGAGTTATCAGTCTGGTGGAGATTTTCTATATCTTGTTTATTGTGATTGAGTTAAAAGCATACATACCTGTGAAACCTGATAGAATAATTATTTTTTAAAGCACTTATACACACACATATATTCCTTTGATTTTAAAACTAGGACAGCATGATAAACTCCTGTGATTTCCCAAATATTTAGGATGCTTTACTCTTAGAACAGGTAGTTATCTGGTATAAAGCCAAAAAAAGTATGAGTGGTTCTCTGTTTCTCAAAATCAAAAAACCACTTGTTTAAACAAGTATAAAAATGCTGAATGGATTTGATTTTCAAACATTTAATGAAACTTTTGGAGGACCCTGCTAATATGGTCAAATTCACATTTTAGTAACTTGCACGGAAAATTGTTAGAAACAGTTCCCTGAAATCTTAAGCTTCACAAAGTATTTCATAACTGAGATACAGCTCAGACATCCTGGTACACACATTAAACCTGTATGCCCTTTGCATCATGCAAAAACCAGAATGATACAAAGAAGCCAAATGATTATGTCTAAGGGGGTCACTGGTCAATCTACATCTGCTGGTAAGAGTGTTCATTTTGACTGACAGTAATAGGTAAAAGCCAACAATTATACTGAGTTTTTTTTCTCTGACTTTCTTTCGGAGACACTTAAATGGTTAAGAGACAAGAAACAGGAAACAAAGAAAAGCAGAAAGAAGACAAAGAGAATTAATTAGATCTGCTGAATAGCAAACAATATAAAACAACTGAGAAAGAAGCTGGAATAGTTCGGGGAGCCAATAGCCAACTATTTTATGGAGACCATATTCTTTGAAACAAAATAATCTGTTAATTGAAATAGTATCTAAAATTAGGCATGTCCTCAAACATAAGAATACGCCTCACTATCACAGACAACCCATTTCTGCTTTGCGTGAGTCTCCCGCCGATCGTGAAAGCACAATCAGGAAAGTTTTGGAAGATTGAGGTGGGTGAGGCAATGGTGGTTGTGGGTTGCACGCAGGTGCGATCCGTTAAAATGAAAAGATTTTAGAGTTTAAGGATTTCAACACGGTTACCTAAAATATCTTAATCAAGATGTTGAGATATTAAGTTGCTCGTTGCTTTTCAGGAGTTTATAATTAATGAAACCTGTTTCTCAAAGAGACTTAATACAAAGTTTCTATTTACCAAGAATGGATGGGTTGAGTCTTTTTCATGTTAATTTAATCACAATTAAATATTTTCAACTATAGAGTTCATGGACCTTTCTTTCCAAGAATTCTGAGGCGTAGGAAAGGAAAAAGAGACTTTGGGAAGACTATAACACATATTGTAGCAAAAGTGATGACTACTGAAATGGTAAGAAATATACTTATTCTATTTGTTCACTTAAGGCCTTTTTACGTGCATATAATCAGGGAAGAATCTCCCTGAATATAGAGTCCTTGTCCAAATGACTCTGTGATATATTATTTTCCCTATCACATCCAGTTTAGTTATTGGTATATTAAAGGTAATAAGTAAATAAATATTGACAACTATTTACTGAGAGCTAACCTTGCTGCCAGGTACCATGCTAGCTCCTGTGGTGAGGGTAAAACACAAATGTGAGACATAATGTTGAAGCAGATCCCCTAACCTCCGCCCAGTCTGGCTTCTTCATACATTTGACAGATTTCAAGTGTGATAGAAATACAGACAAGTAAATAGGAAAGTACATTTATAACACAGAGTGATAAATACTGAGATAGGGGTATGTACAGGGTGCACAAAGGAAGGGTCTGTAAGACACAATTGGGAATCAGGCAGGGCTGGCTGAAAGAAGTAAATCAGCTAGAACCTACAGGATGAATATAAATTTAACCAGCCCCAAAGCAAAAAATGTTCTAAGCCACAAAGGAGATATTTCTATTTCGTTAGCTCTCTCATTGAAATATTCACTTTCCTTGTTTCATTTTAATACATATTCCTGGCTTTCATTCTGTCTAGTTTCTTTCTTTTTTTTTTTTTCTCATATACTCGAAATGCCTGGTACTTGTGTTTTCTCTGTACTACATTATCCCTAAATAATTTAGTTGCTCTTACTCCATAACTTTGTTGACATGTACAGATACTTACCCACAATTTATGTCCACGGCCCAGACTTTTGTTCTAAGCTCAAACCTATATGTATGTCCAACTCATCACCACTTGATTGTCTTGCAAGCACTTCAACTCAGACATCTGTGATTAAGTTCTTGACCATGCACATTGACTTGCTTATAGTCTAGAGTTCTCTGTTTCAGTAAATGGCACCTGGTTGTTAATTAGAAATTTCTGGGAGTTATCTTAATCATGTCCCTCATCACCTTCAGACAGTCACTCTTCTCACTAAACCCATGTGTTAGATAAGCCATGTTGTTTCCTCTACCTGCTGAGCCACTGCTCATCCTTTCGGTCAATTTGAATATTATTTTCACAGAAAAAGGCCTTCTCAACCTATCAGAATACATTAGACTGCTATATACAAAGACAGCATTCCATGCTTCATCGTCACTTTCCCTTATCATGAGTGTATCTAATGCTTTTTGTGGCTGTCTGTTGAATATCTTTCTCACTAGAACATGAGCTTCTTGAGAGCAAGGAGTATTTACCACCCAATCAAGTCACCTAGCACGATGCCTGGCACATGGTAGGTGCCCAGAGGTTTTTGTTGAATTAATAAATTAATGTTGACAAAAGAGGATGCAACATGTGAGGAACTGAAAAAAGGCCACCACGGCTGGCGTTTAACCACTAAGAGGAGAGTGGTGAGATAAAGCTGGCTTATGAGACTGGTCTTGTTTGATATTTTACCGACTTTTATTAGTCTCACCAAAAATTTAATGTTCCTTTTAATTGCTTATTGGCTCAGATTATTCAATAATGTGAAGTATTCTACCAGTATCTTTTTTTTTTTTTTTTTTTTTTTTTCTTTTTGCAGTTTTTGGCCAGGGCTAGGTTTGAACCCGCCACCTCTGGCATATGGGGCCAGTGCCCTACTCCTTTGAGCCACAGGCGCCTCCCCTACCAGTATCTTTGTTAACATCTTTTAAAACATCCTTATAAAAAGTAAAGTATAAATTTTGCTTTTAGTCCCAGTATCCTTATGTCAGTTTTAGCTTTAGCTCCCTGTTTTACTTTTAAATATGTTCTGGTTTTATTTTCTTCACTTTCCTGTAAGACAGTGAGAAATTTCTTTGATTCTTATCTCATATTGTGCCACCCTATCTTCATTTGTGTGATTATCTCTGAATTTTGGAGGCCAGCATAACGAGAGGGAAACTGCTCAAACAAACGGCAGCAGTATCAACTTTCACTTGGACCTTTGATCTTAGATTTGCCTTTGAAGTTAACAAAATATTATTATAGTTTTACAGTAGTCGTAGGTATGCAAATAACCTTTAACAACTTTCTCAGCTTTGCAAATTCTTTACTCTGAGTTCTTGCTCTATGCCCTTTCCTCTTCAAACAGTCTTATCTATGCCCATCATCTTTATGTTAGTGATCTTTACAAGTAGTGTAGTAGAAAGACATAGACTTTGTGGTTAAATAGCTCAATGTTCAAATACTCTATCTGAGACCACCGGATAACTATGTAATCTTCTGCAAGATGTGTAACCTCTCTGAACCTCAATTTCCTTGTTTGCAGAGTACTTTAAAAGAGAGAGACAAAGAGAGAGAGAGAGAGAGAGAAATTGAGTAGTGTGCTAGATAAGAGTATGCACCCTGAAGCCAAATGCCTGGATTCTTGGCTTTGCCACTTTCTAGTTAGGTGATTTTAGACAACATATTTAATCTAGCTGTGCTTTAGTTCTTCATATGTAAAAGGGGGATAAATACTATGTTCAATATTTACAGAGCTGTTGTGAAGGTTAAATGAGTTCATCTTTGTAATATACCTGCCATAATGCCCACCATATAGAAAGTGCTCAATAAATGCCTACCACTTATTCCAGTGCCTGAATTGAATTTAAACATTAGTCATTCACCAGATCTAGGAGATCCAGGTTTATCCAAGGATATTTGATTATTGAGAATAGTGTTGCTATGAACACTCACGTACAAGCATTTATTTGACCACTTGTTTTCAATTCTTTGAGGTATAATACCTAACCTTAGAATTACTGGTCATTACCAGTGATTGTTGATCACAGGCCTCCATGCTGTTCCTTCTTTAAGTCTGGAGACAATATTAGTGTGGTAGTGAAGAATATAGGCTTTGAGGTCATAAAAATCTGTGTTTGATTCTTAATATTATCTATTAATATGTATATAAGATGAAATACATTAATGGTTTCTCTTTTATTTCCTTATCTATAAAAGAGATTAATGAAGTCTATCCCATAGGGTGTTAGGTTAAAGTGAAAAGATTTATATAAACCTTTCAGCAGAGTGCCTACCACATAAATAAATATCAACTGCTATTATTATTACTGTTTTGCTATTCATATCCCTGTATTATAGTCATTATTGTTCTCAAATTTTCCCTATAGTACTACAAATGGTGATAACCATTTCTGAAAATATACCAAGTACAAAGAAGAATTTATCCAAAGTCTCAAACAATAGAAAACTAATAATTATAAATAAAAATAGAAGATAATTTCAAAAAAACAGATTATGCCAAATCTTACAGACAATAGAAAAAGAAGAAATACTTCAAATTCATTATACTTCATCTGGATATACCTGATATTAAAATCGGAAAAAATATATTATTATAAAGGGAAATTACAAACATATTTCACTTATAAATGAGGATGCAGTATCCTAAACAACATATTAACAAGTTGAATTAAAAATTATTGTTCAAAAAAATTATTGTTCTAATAATGTACTTTGGTCAAAATTAAATCCAGTTTATGTGAGAATTAGTCACATAAATGACTGAAAAAAAAAATCCTCCCGTGACTTTGCCCTTTACTTTTCATTTGCACAAAGTCCCCATTTGTCTAGAACGATGAGAAATCTCTCATTACTTTTCATTCTGAGAGAATTCTTGGCAACTATTGCTTGCTTATTTTTCCACAGAAGATTTAGAATCACTTGTTCCGATTCCTAAAATAATCTTATTGTTTGTATTTAGATCTTATGAAACCTCTAGGTAACTTAAAGAGATCTGAAGTCATTATGATGTTGAATCTTCTCATGTTAAACTATGGTGCTGCCATTTGCTCTAGTCTTACCTGTAACATAGGAAAGTTTTTTCTGAGTATTAAACTTGCTTAATTCTTATTGATTATATAGCCTAAATATTTTATTATTTTGTTGCTGTCATAAAGGGAGATTTTCAGTCTTTGTACTTTCCAATTCTATTAGTGTACAGACGCTATTAATTTTTTGATTAAGTTCATGTACTGATGGGCGGCACCTGTGGCTCAAAAGAGTGGGGCGCTGGCCCCATATGCTGGAGGTGGTGGGTTCAGACCCAGCCCCGGCCAAAAACTGCAAAAAAAAAAAGTTCAGGTACTGAATTATTTTACTAATTGTGGTTATATTTTAGTCAGATTTCCTTTGGTTCCGGAGAGATAAAAGCAAAATAATCTGTTTACAATTATAATTTCACTTCCTTTTTTCCAATTTGTATACCTGTATTTTCCTTTTCTTGCTTAACTGCTTTGCATAAAGCTTTTGAACAATAAAAAAAAAAGAAGAATTTAATCAATTCCCTTCCACCTTTGCTATAGATTCCACTGTCACCTAACTTCCCAAAGACATTGTGTTATTTTTTCTCTTTCTTGTATCTTTTTACCCTTCAAAAAAAGATTGAGGTTAGATGCAGGGCTCATGCCTATAATCCCAGCACTTTAGGAGGCTGAGATGGGTTGAGGCAGGAGTTGGAGACTAGCCTGAGCAACATAGCGAGACCCCCATCTCTACAAAATAATAGAAAAATTAGCCAGGCATGGCGGCATGTGTTTATAGTCCCAGCTTTTCAGGAGGTGGAGGCAGGAAGATCACTTGAGTCCAGGAGTTTGAGGTTGCAGTGAGCTTTGATGGTGCCACTGTACTCCAGCTAGGGCAACAGAGCAAGACCTTGTCTCCAAAAATATATTTCCCTGTATATATATTTGTATATATATTTGAGTTGAAATTCACATTAAAAAAGTTAATCATTTTAAAGTGAAAAATTCAGGCTCGGCACCTGTGGCTCAAGCTGCTAAGGCGCCAACCACGTACACCTGAGCTGGCAGGTTCGAATCCAGTCTGGGCCCACCAAACAACACTGATGGCTGCAACCAAAAAATAGCTGGGTGTTGTGGCGGGCGCCTGTAGTCCTAGTTATTTGGGAGGCAGAGGGAAGAGAATTGCTTGAGTCCAGGAGTTGAAGGTTAATGTGAGCTGTGATGGTATGGCACTCTACCCAAGGCAACAGCTTGAGGCTCTGTCTCAAATAATAATAATAATAATAATAATAAAAGTGAAAAATTCAATGACATTCAGTACATTCACAATGTTGTGCACCTCATTCTAGTTCTCAAACATTTCATCACAGAAATTACATAAAACCTCCTACGTCTTTTTCGTCTCCCCTTAGCTTCTGACAACCAGCAATCTGCTATCTCTATAAATTTGCTGATTCCAGATATCTCATATAAATGGACTTATACAATATGTGACATTTTATGTATGGCTTCTTTCATGTAGCCTAACGTTTTTAAGATTCATCCACACTGTGGCATTTATCAATACTTGATTTTTATGACTGAATAATACTCCATGATATGTGTATACCACAGTTTGTTTATCCATGGGTGTTTGATCATTGAGAATAGTGCTGCTATGAACACTCATGTACAAGTTTGTTTGACCGCTTATTTTCAGTTCTTTGGGGGTATAATACCTAATTGTAGAATTATTGGGTCATATGGTATATAATTCTGTGCTTAACTTTATGAGGAATTGCCAAACTGTTTTCCACAGGGGCTGAACCATTTTACATTGTGACTCACAATGTATGAGAGTTTTAGTTTCTCCAGTACTAATTGACACTTGTTATTATCTGTTTTTTCAATCACAGTCATCCTTGCGTACATGAAGTGGTATCTCATTGTGGTTTTGATTTCCATTTCTCTGATAATGATGTTTAACATCTTTTCATGTGCTTGTTAGCCATTTGTGTATCTTTTTTGGAGAAATGTTAATTTATGCATTTATTTTGTAATTGGGTTGTCTTGTTGATTTTAAGAGATCTTTACATATTCTGAATACTAGACTCTTACTAGATGTAGGCTTTGCAAATATTTTCCCATTCCATAGGCTTTTTCACTTTCTTGATAATGTCCTTTGATGCACAAAAGTTTTTAATTTTGAAGAAGTCCAAATGGTTTAAATATTTTTGTCCCTTCTCAACTCATGTATTGGAAACTTAATCTTTAATACAACAGAGCTGGAAGATGGTGCCTTATGGGAGGTGTTTCATAAGTCCTCATGAATGCATTTTATGCCTCTATAATAGGGCTTGCACGAGTGGGTTCTTTTTTTTCTGCTTTAGTGTCATTCATTGTGTCATTGAGCACGCAAAAGTCCTCTCCAGAGTTCTCGCCCTTCTGATTTCTGCCATGAGAAGATCCAGGCAGCATGCAAAGTACAATCTTGGAAGAATATAGCTTGCTGGCCCTTGGACCTTAGACTTCCCAGCCCCACAGGGGTCATCAAACTTTTTAAACAGGGGCCAGTTCACTGTCCCTCAGACCGTTGGAGGGCCGGACTATAGTTAAAAAAAAAAAACAACAAAAAACTATGACCAAATTCCTATGCACGCTGTACATATCTTATTTTGAAGTAAAAAAACAAAATGGGAACAAATACAATCACACCGCCTCATGTGGCCTGCGGGCCACAGTTTGAGGACCCCTTCTCTAGACTTTGAGCTAATCAATTTGCTCATAAATTACCTGGTTTGTGGCATTCTGTTACAACTTCACAAACAGACTAAGACAGAAATGTATCTATGCTGCTTTTGTTTACTGATCCTTTTATGTCATAGCTAAGAATCTACTGTCAGATGCAACGTCATGAAGGTTAACCCTTATGTTTTCTTCTAAGAGGTTTATAGTTTTAGCTCTTATATGTAGGTAGTTAACCCATTTTGAGTTAATTTTTGAATGTGGTGGGAGGATGGGGTCTACCTTTGTTCTTTTTCATTTAAATATTCATTTGTCCCAACACCGTTTGTTAGAGACTATTCTTTTCCCATTCAGTGGGTTTGGAACCCTTGTTAAAAATCAGTTGGACATAAGTAGGTTTATTTCTGGACTTTCAGTTCTATCCCATTGCTCTGTCTGCCTATCCTTATGCCAGTACCACAAACTGTTTGATTAGTATAGCTTTAGTAGTACCTTCTTTCCTTTTTTTTTTTTTTTTAAAGTCAGTTTAGGTAAAATGTTGTCAATTTTGTTGTTCAAAAACTAAGTTTTAATTTCATTGTTTTCTGTTCTATTTCATTGATATCTTCTCTAATCTTTATTATTTTTTTTCTTCTGCTGGCTTTCAGTTTAGTTTGTTCTTCGTTTTTCTAGTTTCTTAAGATGTAAAGTTAGATTGTTGATTTAAGATATTTTATTTAATTAATTATTTTGAGGCAGAGTCTCATTTTGTTGCCCTTGGTAGAGTGCAATGGCATCATAGCTCACAGCAGCCTCAGACTCTTGGGCTCTAGCAATTCTCTTGCCTCAGCTTCCCAAGTAACTGGTACTACAAGTACCTGCCACAACACCTCGCTATTTTTAGAGGCAGGGTCTTGCTCTAGCTCAGTCTGGTCTTGAACTCATGAGCTCAGGTGATTTTCCTGTCTTTGCCTCCCAGAGGTCTGGGATTACAGGAGTGAGCCACTGCGCCTGGCCCTGATTTCAGAACTTTTTAATTCTGGCATGTACTGCTATAAATTTCCCTCTGAGCTCTGCTTCTGCTGCATCCGTTAAGTTTCAACATATAGTATTTTCATTTTGATTCATCTCAAAGTATTTTCTAATTTTCTTTGTGTTTTTATCTTTGATTTGTTGGTTGTTTAAGAGCATGTTGTTTAATGTCTACATATTTCTGAATTTTTCTGTTTTCTTTCTGTTATTGATTTCTACTTAATTGCACTAGGGTTAGAGAAGTTATACAGTAGAACCTCTGTAAATTGACCACCTAAGGGACTATAACAAACAAAGGTGGTCAACATAAGGAACTGGGCCTATGTACTGATATGTGCATGTGGTGCATGTCCAGTCTATGAAAATTAGTTCAACTTAAGGAGGTGGTAAGTGTAGGGAGATGGTCAACTATGGAGGTTCTACTGTATTTATTGAGATTTGTTTTGTGGCCTAACATATGGTGTATCTTGGAGACTATTTCATATGCATTTAGAAGAATAAGTATTTTTGGTATGTGGAGGGTCTATATGTGTGTTCAGTCTGGGTGGAATACTATGTTGTTCAAGTCCTCTATTTCCTTATTGACTTTCTGTCTAAATGTTCTAGTCATTATTGAAAGTGTGGTATAATTCACCAACTATTATTGTAGAACTATTTCTCTCTTCAGTTTTGTCACTATTTTCTTTATGTATTTTAGGCTTTTGTTTGGTGATGTATATGCTTATTTCTATATCTTCTTGATGAATTAACTCTTTTGTCAAAATATAATACCCATCTTTGTCTCTAGCAACAATTTTTTATTAAAGTCTATTTTGTCTAAAAGACCTTTTGTTTACTGGGGAATGACAATTTCTTCTTCATTTTTTAAAATAATAGTTTTGCTGGATATAGAATTATTTATTGACAATTATTTTCTTTTAGTACTTCATATGTGTACCATTCCACAGCTTTCTGGCTGTCATAGTTTCTGATGAGAAGTCATTTGTTAATCTTACTAAAGCTCATGTATACTCAATGAATTTGTTCTCTCTTGCTGCTTTCAGGATTGTTATTGCCTTTCAACTGTTTCATCACAATATATTTTTATATTTCTTTGTGTTTATCCTACTTAGAGCTCATCAAGTTTCTTGGACATGTAGATTCATGTCTTTCATGAAATTGGGGAAGTTTCCTGCTATTATTTTTTTTAAATAGTTTTTCTGCCCCTTTATCTTTTTCCTGTTCTTCTGACACTACCATAATAGGTATATTGCTATGTTTTATGGTATCCTACTAGTCACTTTGGCTCTATTCATTTTTCTTCACACATGCTTTTATTTTTTCTTTCTGCTTTTCAGACTGGATAATTTCTATTGTCCTAACATCAAGATTGCTAATTCTTTCTTCTGCCTGCTCAAATCTGCTGTTGAACTTCTCTAGTGAACTTTTATTTTTTTAAATTTTAGCTATTGTACTTTTCAGCTACAGAATTTCTATTTGGTTCATTTTTATCTCTTTGTTGATATTCTCTGTTCATACATTGTTTTCTTGGTTTCCTCTAGTTTTTTGTCCATGGTTTCCTATATCTCTTTGAGTAAATTTAAGACAGTTAATTTAAAGTCTTTGTTAAGTAAGTCAAAAGTCTTATCTGTTTTTCTTTCTTCTTCTTTTCCTTTTTTTTTTTTTTTGAGACAGAGCCTCAAGCTGTTGCCCTGGATAGAGTGCTGTGAAATCACAGCTCATATCAACCTCCAACTCCTGGGCTCAAGTGAGTCTCCTGTCTCCGCCTCCCAAGTAGCTGGGACTATAGGCGCCCACCACAACACCTGACTATTTTTTGGTTGAAGCCATCATTGTTGTTTGGCAGGCCTGGGCTGGATTTGAACCCACCAGCTCAGGTGTATGTGGCTGGCGCCTTAACCGCTTGAGCCACAGGCGCCGAGCCCTTCTTTTCTTTATTTGACAGAGTCTCACTTTGTTGCCCTTGGTAGAGTGCCAAGCATCATAGCTCACAGCAACCTCAAACTCTTGGGCTCAAGTGATTCTCTTGCCTCAGTCTCCCAAGTAGCTGGGCCAAGTGCCTGCCACAATGCCTGGCTACTTTTAGAGGTGGGGTCTTGCTCTTGCTCAAGCTGGTCTTGAACCCATGAACTCAGGCAATCCACCTGCCTTGGCCTCCCAGGGTCCTAGGATTTTATTTATTTATTTATTTTAGAGACAGAGTCTCACTTTATGGCCCTTGGTAGAGTGCAGTGGTATCACACAGCTCACAGCAGCCTCCAACTCCTGGGCTTAAGTGATTCTCTTGCCTAGGCCTTCAGAGTAGCTGGGACTACAGGTGCCCGCCACAATGCCTGGTTATTTTTTTGTTGCAGTTCAGCTGGGGCCAGGTTTGAACTCTCCACCTTTGGTATATAGGGCTGGTGCCTTACCGACCGAGCCACAGGTGCTGCCTGTGCTAGGATTACAGGTGTGAGCCACCGTGCCCAGCCTTACCTGTTTTTCTTGAGGATAATATCTGTCATTTTTCCTTTTCCTGTGAATAGTTCATACTTTCCTATTTCTTTTATGCCTTGTAATTTTTTGTTGGAAACTGAACATTTTAGATGTCCATTATAGTGGTAAATTTGGAAATTGGATTTTAAGTCCTCCCCAGGGTTTGTATTAGTTGTTGAGGAATGCAACTGTCTGTTTAATGCCTTTTCAAAACAACTTCAGTAGAAACTGTATTCTTTTTTTGGTGGTAGCTGAAGTCTCTGTTATGTTATCTCAGCAGGAGAGAGAGAGAGAATTTTATGACAATTATTCAGAGACCTGGAATGTGACCAGAAATGAGCCCATTTTGCTGATTGTGCTTTAGTCTCAGAACTGGTATACCCTTTGGGAAATGTACATGGGGATCTTGCAATAGAGTCAGAATGCCTTCCATGTGATCTTGGTTTTGTACCTGAGCTAGTCTGCTTTTGAGATGAACTTGATTGTGATTTTCATTGACATGGACCTCTTTTGTAAGGACTTGGACCTTGACCCACCTCTAGAACCAGAACTCCTTCTTGGAGTTCTTGACTGCCTTGTTGAGGTAGACTGCCTTGGTAGTGATTTGGAATGAGATTTAGAATGGCTGTAAGAAAATCACCCGTGTGGAGACTCTTTAAGACTATCAGAACTTCGCCTCCTGTTTCTGTCGCATGAAGAACTCCTACTTCTAGTTCTTCTTTGGATGGGGCTTCCTGATTTTTTATGATCACTTGGAGATCAAGGATTATTTTCTTTTGATTTCATTTGGCCTGGTGTTTTGGGATCACGTTGTGCAAACTGTATTTCAATGGACGACCACACACCCACTTTCTATTGACGTTATAAAGAGCATCTTCAGCATCTTGAACATCTTCAAATATGACTAGTACCTTCTTTCAGATAAAGGATCCATCAGATTTTTCACTGAATATCAGCATGCAGGAGCTTTTATTCTCAATGTCACTTGATCTTGAACCTTGACCTTAACTTGCAAGATGGACTTTTTATAAGAGAGGAAGAACCAACAAAATCAGACTTGGCTTTGACTCTGGAGCTCTGAGTAAATGTAGGAAAGCCGAGTCTTAGCCTGGTGTTGACTTTGTCTTTTGCTTGGTAAAGACTTCCCATCGTCCAGGTCTTTAAATCTGTGTCCGCCGTCCCTCTTTACTCCTTGATGCTTGAACTTTAGGTGCCTGTTGTCTCAGTTCATGCTTGGATCCTAGCTAACAAGTTGGTTCAAACTGTTGGGCGCTTGCCAGCTTCAGTGGACTGCTTTAGATTTTCTAGTGGCATCAGCGACGTTTCTGACGAACAGAGGGCTACTGGGGAGACCTAGTGTAGCGAGACACGACGCCGCCCTCCGCGTCCTCCGTCTGTGGCCCCCCGCCGCCGCCGCTGGAGCTCCGCCGGCCCCCGCGCGCCATGTCCCCGCGCCCTGTCCCCGCCAGCGCGCAGCCACAGACTGGGGGATGCGCGGCGCGAGTCGGTCCCCGCGGACCGCAGGACGGGGGCGGGGCCGGGGGACGCGCGAGGGCGGTGGCGCGGGGTGTGTCCGGAGGGGACCAGGGGGCCGAGGCAGAGGGGGCTCTGCTCAGACGGCAGAGGGGTGGGGCTGGGCTCTATCATACACTTTTGACTCTCATGTGTTTTCTGTTTTTAGTGAATAAGAAAAACATAAATGAGAAAGGTTTCAGAGTTCTTCCAAATTACTTATTAGAGGTACATCTGCTTCCAAAGTAGAGTATGTAGTGTGTAATACCAGCATAAATGAATTGATAGGTTTGCTGATTTAATAAGGATTATAAGAGTTTTACATATATCTAGAAAAAAGTGTCCACTCTCACTTATTAAATGAATGTTGGCTGGGCGCCTGTGGCTCAAGTGGCTAAGGCACCAGCCACATACACCTGAGCTGGCGGGTTCCAATCCAGCCTGGGCCGCCAAACAACAATGACGGCTGCAACCAAAAAATAGCCGGGCATTGTGGTGGGCACCTGTGGTCCCAGCTACTTGGGAGGCGGAGGCAGGAGAATCGCTTGAGCCCAGGAGGTGGAGGTTGCTGTGAGCTGTGATGCCACAGCACTCTACCCAGGGCGACAGCTTGAGGCTCTGTCTCAAAAAATAAACAAATAAATGAATGGAGATGAAAAAAAGGCATAGAGAGGATTTTTGTCTATTAAAGTGGCAAATGTTTTAAAAATTATAAAAAAAAAAATCACATGTTGATGAATTTGTGGAGTTGTCCTCAGAACTAGATGCTCAGAGACTCAAAGATAACCACTGCACACAGAATGATTATTATGAGAGGGAGACCCAGGCTCTCTCAGGCCATTGGTAACTTCCCACATTTATTGGGTGTTTTTATACACAGCACTAGTCAAAAGAAAAAAAAAGGTATAGAAATAGAAAAAGGAACACATAATGAAATCATAAAGACTGCTAAGAAATTTTGTTCAGCACATATGCTGCTAGACACATACATAGTTCTAAATTGAGACCCTTTGCTCAACACTTTGCTGAAGGCTTAACTAAAACGGCTTATAGCTGTCTTGTTCTTGATTGATTAGTTCCCTAACACTTAAGAAAGAATAGCTTGCTAAAAGAATAGAGCAGAGAACTCTTCCCATAACCTCCGCAGGTGCCCAGCCCCCAGCTGCAACCGTGGGAAGCCCTCTGGTAACTTTCCTTTCTGTGAACATCTATTTGATTGTTCTTACTAGACCCGGCATGTCCACAAAGAAAGAAGTTTTTCCATCTTAGGGCAATGTTCCTTGGGGAGCACATGAGGCCATGTCACTTGCTTTGGTTGGGGGGCCAGTACCTCTCCAAATTTGCAGCAAAATGAGGATTCTCAACCCATTCCCCCCCCCCCCTTCCCTTCCCTCCTATCAACCCATTTTTTAATTGGCTAAACTTCTCTAAAGAGCAGCTTGGAAATATCCATCCAAAAGGTTAAAAATGTTTATATCTTTGACTCAGTAATTTCCTGTCTAGAAGAAATAACTAGAAATATGCATATGAATTTATTTTTTGTGGTATTTTCATGTTAAAAACTTGTAAACCATCTAAGTAAAAGTAACATAAATTATAGTACATCTATATGATATGTAATTGTTAATAATTAGGCTTTGAAAAAATATTTAAAGATATGGGAAAGGTGATGTAATGACAAAATCAGGACATAATTGAAAGTTATAGACAATGTATGGTGTGATATATTAAAATATGAATAAGTCAATATATATGCATGGGAAAAATACTACAAGAAAAATCTATTAAAGAGATTTTATTTAGGAAGAATTTACATGTCAATTTTTTCATTTTTATTATATCTTTAACTTTCTATGTTTTTTGTAACAAACGAGTACTTTTATAATAGGAAAAATTACATATGAATGATAATATGAATGATAATGCTATTTCCATTGGAATAAAATAAGCATTTGTTCAAAATCTATTTTTAGTTTCCAAAATATATATTGAAAGTCTTTCACTTTGTTTTTTTAGACAGAGTCTCACTCTGTTGCCCAGGGTAGAGTGCCGTGGTGTCAGCTCAGTCTCTTAAGTAGCTGGGACCATAGACACCTGGCTAATTTTTCTATTTATTTATTTTTTTGAGACAGAGCCTCAAGCTGTTGCCCTGGGTAGAGAGCTATGGCATCACAGCTCACAGCAACCTCCAACTCCTGGGCTCACACGATTCTCCTGCCTCCTCCTCCCAAGTAGCTGGGACTACAGATGCCTGCCACAACGCCCAGCTATTTTTTTTTTTTTTTGGTTGCAGCCATCGTTGTTTGGTGGGCTGGGCTGGATTCAAACCCGCCAGCTCAGGTGTATGTGGCTGGTGCCTTAGCAGCTTAAACCACATGCGCTGAGCCTAATTTTTCTATTTGTAATAGAGATGGGGTCTTGGTCCTGCACAGATTGATCTCAAACTCCAGAGCTCAGGCAACCCTCCCACCTTGGCCTCTCAGAGTGCTAGGATTACAGATTTGAGCCACTGTGCCCAGCCTGAAGTCTTCAGTCTTCATGGCCCTAATAGTGAAGTTCTCTCTCCTTTTCAACTCTCAAAGCAAATTCTTGGTACTTTTTGTTTTTAGCTCTAGAACCTTCAATATATACAATTTTGTTGATTTATCAAAATTGGGGGTGTCACTCCGAGTTAAACAAAGTAGTACACAAGAAAGAGCATGAGCTGTTCTAGGTCTTTTGTTATACTGACCTAGAATAACTAACATTTGGTTTTGCTACTCCTAAACTTTGTGTAGTCAGGCAATTCATTTAATCTTGCTGAAATTTACTGTCCTTCCCTTATAGCAGAGATAATACCTATCTTGAAGAACAACCTGTTAGGAGGCTTAGGAGGTAATATGCAAAGCTCAAAATATGACTTCTGACACATAGCACATACCCAGTATTTGATAACTATAAAATTATTTGTAATTGTAAAGAAAATTTCATTTCATCATTACCTTAATTGATGTACTGATACTTTGAGGATTTAATAAAGATACTGTATGGTAAGTCTTTTGGGAAAAGCACTTGTCTGATAGCATTAAAATAACATGTTTCAGTTTAACCTGTTGTTGAAGGTACACATTTTATTTCTTCTGTTTAGGTAAAGGATTTATCTTCAGACACACTTCTGCAGCAGCATGACGATTTGGATTTGGCTTTGGATAGTTGTTATAGTGGAGATACAGTAGTTATTTTTCCAGGAGAATATCAAGCTGCAAATCTTGCTTTATTGACCGATGACATCGTTATAAAGGGTTAGAAGGGCATTTTTTGTAATAACAATATGTACTGGACAAATTGTGTGTTTATAAATATGCTTAATGAAATTATGAGAAATTAGAATAGAGTTTATTGTTTCATAAAAATCTCTTATGTGCCTTTTGCAGTTAGCACTTGTTCATCTTATCTTCTATTAGCTCAAGCTCTATTGTTACTCAAACTACCTTTTTCTTATCTATCTCCACGGCTCTTCATATCACTTAGTAAGAAAACCTAGATGTAAGGCTATATTTTAATATACTCAGCATTGGGCCGTGCCTGTGGCTGGAGTAGTGCACCAGCCTCATATACAGGAGGTGGCAGGTTCAAACCTGGCCTCAGCCAAAAAACTGCAAAAAACTGCAAAAAAAAAAAAAAAAAAAGTATATATCTATATACCTATACACATACATACATATATACATACATACTCAGCATTTTCTCAGAAAAAGCGAATTTACATGCTAACTCATTAAAACAGAAGTAAAAAGCAGAGTTTACTAAGTCCCTTTGAGATTCTGAACATATTTAGTAATTTTCTACACTTTTAACTTTGAAGTAAACAACAGTTGACTTAAACTTCACCTATCAGAAAATTGGGCAACATTTTTACTATATTTTGATGACGTAATCAATAGTATTTTGCTGAACATGGGTAATAAGGATCAAATATGTAATTCAAAAAAATTATAGCCTTCTTCAGAATCAACTCATTTCTGACGTTAACTTTAGATGATTGCTTTGATTACTCTAGAGCAAAATCATGGGTATGATTAACCTAAATAACTAATTAATCTAAGTTAATTCAAGGGTCTCTGCTAGTCTTTTTATAGTTTTTTTTTTTTTTTTGAGACAGAACTCAAGCTGTCGCCCTGGGTAGAGTGCTGTGGCATCATAGCTCCCAGCAACCTCCACCTCCTGGGCTTAAGTCAGCTTCCCAAGTAGCTGGAACTACAGACACCAGCCACAACGTCTGGCTGTTTTTTGGTTGCAGCTGTCACTGTTGTTTGGCAGGCCCAGGCTGGATTCCAACCCGTCCACTCTGGTGTATGTGGCTGGTGCCTTAGCTGCTTGAGCCACAGGCACTGAGCCAGTCTTTTTATAGTTTTGAAGCCAGATTAGGGCATGGTATTTTTTTGTGTCTTACACACTTTGTAAACAATTGCTGATTATACGATTTAGGGAAATATATGTAATACTACTCAGGATGAGCCTGGAAGATGTCTTGAGCCAAAGAGTTTGGGGCCAGCATAGGGAACCTAGCAAGATTCCATTTGTTAAAAAACATTCAAATTGATTATAAAGTCAGAGGTTTTCTATCATAGCATCAAGATAAGGACAAAAGACTACCTTGTAGTTAATTATCTATTTAATTACCAAGTGTATATTGTTAAAAAATGTGCCAGGAAAAATTTAGTATTAGCAAGTATTATTGAATGACTAAAGGGCTTTAAAATTTTGGATTATTAATTTAATTATGTGTTTTTATCCCTATGAATCAGGAGTTGGGAAGAGAGAGGAAATTTTGATTACTTCTGAACCTTCTCATGACAGTTTTGTGGTGTCCAAAGCTGACAATGTGAAACTAATGCACCTATCATTGATACAACAAGGGACGGTTGATGGTATCGTGGTGGTGGAATCTGGCCACATGACTCTAGAAAACTGTATTTTAAAATGTGAAGGAACAGGAGTGTGTGTTCTTACAGGGGCTGCTTTGACAATTACAGACAGTGAAATAACTGGTGCCCAGGTATTTCATTCTATAAAAAGTAGAGCTTTATATGATTAGAGACAACTTTGAGCAATCTTTTGTTCTCTAAATTACTTTAAAAATATTAAGGGGTATAAACATTATTACATGGATATACTGTACAATGCTTATAGATTTTTTAGTATGCCTGTCACCAGAAAAGTGTAATTTTACCCAATAGCTAAGTTTTTATCCCTCACTCCCTCCCCACCCTCTTGTTTCCATGCCCTTTGTGTCTTTTTGTGCCCATTATTTAGCTCCTACTTACTAGTGAGAACATGGGGTGTTTTTCCATTCCTGAGATACTTCATTTAGGATAATGGTCTACAGTTCCATCCAACTTGCTGCAAATGACATTGTTTCATTCCTTTTTATGGCTGGGTAATACTCCATGGCTTATATAGACATTTTCTTTCTTTTTTTTTTTTTTTTGAGACAGAACCTCAAGCTGTTGCCCTGGGTAGTGTTGTAACATCACAGCTCATAGCAACCTCCAATTCCTGGGCTCAAGCGATTGTCCTGCCCCCGCCTCCCAAGTAGCTGGGACTACAGGAGCCCGCAACAACACCCAGCCATTATTTGGTTGCAGCCATTGTTGTTTGGTGGGCCCAGGCTGGATTCAAACCCGCTAGCTCAGGTGTTATGTGGCTGGCGCTTTAGCCGCTTGAGCCACAGGTGCGGAGCCTACATTTTCTTTATTCACTCATATGTTGATGGGCATTTAGGTTGGGTCCATCTTTGCAACTGTGAATTGTGCTGCAATAAACACTCGAGTGCAGGTGCCTTTTTGATAAAATGATTTTCCTTTGGGTTAAGTGATCCTAATATACAAACAATGGTTAACTATTCATCTTTGAATGGAATTACAATTAAACTTAGAAGCTGGTAGAAATCAACAAAATGAAGACAGGTACAAGAGAGTCATAGTGCACTTAAGAGAAGTAAATTGCCCAACTCCTAAATAAGTAATTATTAGCTTTAAGTGCAGTTTTTTTTGAGATGAGTCTGTGTTGCCCTTGGTAGAGGGCCATTGCGTCACAGCTCACAGCAACCTCTAACTCCTGGGCTTAAGCAATTCTCTTGCCTCAGCTTCCCAAGAGACTGGGACTACAGGCGCCCGCCACAACACCCGGCTATTTTTTGTTGTTGTTGCACTTGTCATTGTTGTTTAGCAAGCCCGGGCCAGTTTTGAACCCTCCAGCCGTGGTGTGTGTGGCTGGTACCCTAACAACTGAATCTAGAAAACAGTGGCTAGAGAACCAATCATTAGTCAGTTTCAGGATTTATTTTAAAAGTGCTTATATGCTATTAAATATTGCTGTTAGGAATTGTTATTTGTTCCAGGTATTTCATTCTAGAGAAATGAGCTTTATACGATTAGAGAAAACTTGGAGCAATCTTTTGTTCTCTAAATTACTTTCAAAATATTAAATATAAACAGCTAAATAATCAGGACATAGAAAACCTGAATTTTCAAATAACAATCACAAGTTCTTCAATGGGAGGACTGAGAGAATGGAGTGGGAACAGATTAAATGAAAACACAAGAATCCTTTTAAAAAATGACCTTTTCTTAATTTCTACTAAAATGAGGAAATATACTTTAGTACCATTTTGAGAGATTTACCATAGATATAAATTTTTATAAGTATTGAACCATTTGCTTAAAGAGACTTTAGATTCTTTTCTAGAAAATTCATTTGGGTAAGAGTAAAATGATCTCAACCTTTATTCCAGGCTTAATGGTTCTCTGAAAGATATTTAGTTTTCAGCATTTTGACACGTTCTCTCTACAATAAATTGTTGCATGCCTTATAACATGTTTTCATGTGACTTAATGTTTAGATCGTTAATATAGATAGAATTACAATCTTCATGCTTAAAGAAAATTTTGGGCCAGGCACAGTGGCTCATGGTTGTACTTCCAGTACTTTTGAGGCTGAGGGAAGAGGAAGTCAGGAGTTCAAGACCAGCCTGGGCAACAAAAGGAGACCCTTGTCTCTATGAAAAGTAAAAAAATTAGCCGGGTGTGGTGGTGCATAGCTGTAGTCCTAGGTACTTGGAAGGCTGAGGAAGGAGGATCTCTGGACCCAAGGAATTTGAGGCTGCAGTGAGCTGACCACACCACTGCACTCCAGCCTGAGCAAAGAAAATAGGGCCAGACCCTGTCTGCTTGGGGGACAAAAAAAAAAAAAAAAAAAAAAGAAAGAAAGAAAGAAAAAAGAATTGGAGAGGGATTTATGTTTTGTAAATCATTTTACTTCTCATTTACAGGGTGCTGGTGTTGAACTGTATCCTGGGAGCATAGCCATTTTGGAAAGAAATGAAATTCATCACTGTAATAACCTCAGAACTAGTGACAGTTCGAAAAGCACCTTAGGTGGAGTTAATATGAAGGTATTCTCTTATTTCTTAATGTAAAATTGTTATGTAAGGATTGTAAATAATTATTAGATAGGCATTAGAATATGAGTTTCAGTCTAAAAATTTAGCTTAATGTTACTGATTTGGTAAAGAATAGTACAAGTCATAATTAAAATACAGTTAAATGAGGGCTGATGGGAAACAAGTTTAGCCTTATAATTTAATAAATACTCAATAATTTCAATTTAAAACTCTTGGCAAATAACTTCAAATTTGAGAAAGTGTATATATAGGATTTGCTCTTTGCTCTAAAAGCATTTTAGATTTTACATTGATAAGATCTGTAATCTATTTGGAAGGTAAAGCCAATTAAGAGACTATAACACTATCTTTGTTGTTTTAGCTGGTCCAGGCTGGGTTCGAACCCACCAACCTTGGTGTATATGGCTGGCGCCTTACCCACTGAGCTACGGGTGCTGCCCCATTTTTTCCTATTAAGTATTTTTCTATTTTTTAGTGGTTCTCAAATGTTAGCATGCATCAGAATCACTTACAGAGGTCCTTCCAGTTTGATTCAGTAGGTCTAGGGTAAAGCCTGAGAATTTGTTCTAGTAGGTTCCCAAGTGATGCTAATACAGCTGGTTGAACTCATGCTCTAAGAACCATATTCCTGTTTCTTAGTGTGAGACGTGGACCAGCAGCATTGGGATCACCCAGCAATTTGTTAGTAATGTAGACTCTCCAGCCTCAATTCAGACCCAATGAACAGAATGTGAAGTTTAGCAAGATCCTGAGGTGATTTAAATGTAAAGCTTAATAAGCATAGTTTATAAAATCAGACAAGATTTGGCCCTTGCCTTTTCCAATCTTATCTCCTACTGCTCCCCTCTCATGCATTATATTCAAGCCACACTGGCTTTGTGTTCTCGAAATTAACTTTTACTGTTTCCTTTACTTGAAACACTTTGTTGACCTTAAGGTGGCTACCTAAGAGTATATAGGTACATGTTAATTGTCCCTCTTCAAAGCTGTAAAGAACACTCTAGCTGAGTGGTAATCCCTCTTCACCCAGTTATGCTATCACATTGCCCTGTTTTCTCCACATCACATATTATTTGAAATTATTTTCATATATATTTTATTTAAATATTATCATAGTTTGTATTACATTAATCACTGTCTGGAAAATAGTACTTGTTCAAAACAAAGAATCTCAGTTGCTTTTAAAAATAGTTTAACCTAAAAATAAGTACCAGAGTAATTTCGGTATGTTCATTACTTCATACTTTTTTATATAACTGAAAATCGAAAAACTAATTTCCTCCAACAATTTAACAGGTTCTTCCAGCACCCAAATTGAAGATGACTAATAATCATATTTACAGCAACAATGGCTATGGAGTAAGCATTCTCCAACCAACTGAACAGTATTTTATTGTAGCAGAAGACGCTTTGAACAAAGGGGCTGCTTCAGGAGATAAAAAAGATGATACAATGCTCTCCAAAGTAATGCAAAATCTGAATCTGGAAATGAATAATAATAAGATAGAAGCAAATTTAAAGGGGGATATTAGAATAGTCACAAGTTAAAGCATTTGGATTAATGTTAAAGTTTTGTGTTTCAAAAATTTAATAGTTCTCACGGGCCACTAAAATGGTAGTTTAAATTAAAAGCTTAATTAAAAAATATTTAAACATTTTAATGCTTTCATTGAATGATTTTCCCTTTCCACCTTCTATCTATACTTTCCCCTATACAAGACTAATATATATTATTACATTTGTTTTCTACTGCTGTCATAATAAATGACCACTAGTGGCTTATGAATTTATTATCTTCAAGCTCTGCAGGTTAAAGTCTGACATGTATCTCACTAAACCAAGATGTTCACATGTCTGCATTTATTTATATTGTTTGGGATTTATTGAAGGTACAAAGCATTAGGTTTCGCCAATTACATTGGTTAAAGTCCCTCTTATACTTGCAGCCCATCCCCCAAGAGGTGTCCTCCATCCGTCTCCTTCCTCCCATCCCTTCATTCCCCTACCCTACCCCTTGTATTAGCTTTTCTACTGCTTTCATATTAGAATCGAGAACCTCGGATTCTTTTCTTTATGCTCTAGGACAGGCATCCTCAAACTGCGGCCCACGGCCCACATGAAGCGGTGTGAATTGTATTTGTTCCCGTTTTGTTTTTGACTTCAAAATAAGATATGTGCAGTGTGCATAAAAATTTATTCATAGTTTGTTTTTTTTTAAACTATTGTCCGGCCCTTTAATGGTCTGAGGGACAGTGAATTGGCCCCATTTAAAAAGTTTGAGGACGCCTGCTCTAAAAGTTTTGTTTCCTCACTCATTAGTTGATAGAATTCAGCTCTTTGTAGTTGTAGGATTGAGACCCATTTTCATGTTGGTTGTCTGCTGAGGGTCCGCTTCTACTGGCTGATTGTATTTCTGGCTCATGGCCTCCTTCCTCCATCTTCAAACCCAGCAAGTATGACCCACTATCCTGTCTCCTTTGAATCTCTCCAGCCTCCTCTCATCCCTTTGACCCCCTTTCACCTTTTCCACTTTTAAGGATTCATGTAATTAGAATGAGCCCACCTGGATTATCCAGGATAATCTTCCCATCTTAAAGTCCTTTCCTAACCTCTGAGCTCAAGCAATCCTCCCCCTTAAGTAGCTGGAACCATAAGCCCGAGGCCCTTAACTTAAATATTTGCAAAGTGTCTTTGTTACATAAAGTTAAGTACTCATAGGTCTCAGGGATTAGGATATCTTTGGAGGACCATTCTGCCTACCTCCTCTATCTTAATTGGTTTTCTAGGTTAAGCCCTAACTCTACTTCTCAAATGAATTTAACAAGAGTTTCCACCTAGGCATGGAGGCATGTGCCTAGAATTCCAGCTACGGTACTTGCTCAGGAGGCAGAGATAACTTGAATTTGAGACCAGCTTGGCAACACAGGGAGATCACCCACACACTCATGTCCAAGTTTCTTCTGCCAACTATCCAATACATAGCTTATGTACATTTTTATAAGAGATTCTAATTAGAACTTAATGGAGAGATGGTTCTGTATTTGTTGTCTTTCCCTTTTACACACATAACCTGGCTTTCCCACTAGCAGGTAAATTTGTTAGCCTAAGTGCTGTATCTAAATTACACCCGGCACTGTATTGGGCAATGCAAATAATTTAAAAAGATGCTAATAGTGGGTCTGTGCCTGCACAAAAGACTCAAGTGAGATCTTACCATTACAATCTTTTAAAAAAAGACCAGTCACTGGTGTTGGGTATGGAAATGTGAGGATTCTAGAGGTTAAGATTGCACAAACTGAGGTTAGATGTCCCTTTTTGTAATGAGATGGCAGTGGGAGTAATTTCCTTCACTCCATTGCCACAATGAGGAGCAGCAAAGCTAATGTCTCAACTGAAGAGCAGAATGGAAACTACGGTGCTGGAACCTTTATCAGTTTAGGAAGTAGTAGTGAAAGCAGCAGGTGGCTGAAAGGCATGGCTATACAGCTTAAGACATATGGAAGTTTCTGATTATTAGAGGCTGTTCCTAAGTTGGGAGATGCATGCATATTATTTAAGATTTTACAGTTATGTCAGCCAGAAAGCAGTAAATTTGAAGATAAGTGTTTAATTTTCTGAAAGTACTAAAGTGAAGAATAAAATAACTATATAAATTATACTCAGTGATTGGACCAGTTCAAGTATTCTTAAATTGTAATACATAAAAACTGGTTTCAAGAGTCTACCTGAAATTTTAAGTAAAAAATTTTGTGGGGGTGGCGCCTGTGGCTCAAAGGAGTAGAGCCACAGAGGTGGCTCATGTACCACAGGTGGAGGTTTTAAACTTAGCCCCAGGGAAAAACTGCCAAAAAAAAAAAAAAAAAAACACGTGTTTTGGTGGAGAGCCCATAGCTTTCATCATATTCTCAAATAATCTTCTAATCCTTTAAAAGCCTAAGACCACTGAACTAGATCAGTTATTTCTTTTCATATTCTTTATTATTCACTTGTGACCCAAACAGCTATTTGACTTAACAAATTTGTTTTTTCTACCCAACACTGAGATTTAACCGATACATACAAAAACTTTATAACTCATATTTTAATACTGAAAGTTAAGCTTTTTTTTTATAATTTGGTATTTTGCAGATTTTGTGGTTATGTAAGATAAACGTTTATTTTACCAATAAAAATTTTAAGCCATTGGCAGATATCAGGATCCTAGGGTAATTTGGGAAACCTTAAAACAATTACTAGTCCCCCCCCCCAAAAAAAATTTAGATCAACAGGATAATGTAATCCTACCGTGCTTATTTTATTTTATTGACAGTCACCACTATACAAGTGAGGATATGCTTCCTACTTTAGAGCTATAAAAATTTCATTCAATATGACGATAATTACTGAAGCACGAACAGCCACAAGCATATTATACTCTTAACATGAAAAATACTTTGCAGGTATAACAGTTGAGACATATTGAACACTGAATTATGTAGTCAAATCCATTGTGACCTTTATCTTAATTTCTAGGTTTGCAAGAAATAGAGAATTTCAAAGAATGAAAATTCCTAAAAGTACTTCCATTTAAAATAAATACTAGGATGATGAACCCATTCCAGTTTACCTGACTTTCCCAGTTGTTAGCAAACCAGTCTTCGGCAAACTGGGACAAGTTGGTCACTCTAAATTAGTTCCCAAGAAGTACAGATTGATTTACACATTTTCTTAAAAGCTAAATTATAGCTAAGACACTATCATAAAATTCAGGTGATCTATTCTCCCCACATGGTCCAGAAATCTTTTTTTCTCTCCCCCAGAGACAGGAACTGTGCTCTGTGGCATAGACTAGGCTAGGCTAGATTAAGTGGTGCCATCATATAGCTCACTACAACCTCAAACTTCTGGGTTCCAGTGAACCACACCCTTCCCCCTCTCTTAAGTGCTAGAATTACAGGCGTAAACCATGCTTGATCTAGAAATCTTTTTATGTTACATGAACTAGGACAATCTGCAGATATCAAGGGTAAACACACATAACTTTTAAAAACTTTCATTCCTGTCTTCTGGACAGTTATTCACATCTGAACATTTTAGGTAAATATGGTGTAATTCAGGAACCATTTTCTCAGTCAAAACCAAAATTCATGTCAGTTCTAATCCTATTAGAAATTCCTTTTAATAAAAAAAACAAAAAAACTATTCTCCTGTCCCAATTCGCTTCCAGATTCAGAGGGAGGGAAATTGCCATTTACTAAGTGCTTGGCAACACTGATGTCATCTTTGTAGTTTATCTGAACTGACCCTAAGATGGCACAAGATGTTCTCCTGATATTATGACATAGGTGATGTCCAGAGTTTTGAGTTCAGCTTCACAGTATGGGGAGATTCCGTCATACTGCAGCTACCTGCTCAAGGATAAAGTACCCACACATTGTCTTCACACAAAATATTCTGCAACATGGCTCCCTGAAACTGATGAGAGCCTTTTCTTCCAGTTAACTTCTGAACATCTCTTTGGGACCAAATTAGATTTTAATTCCCTTTCACACCATTCTCAGCTGGGCTGTCAATGCCAAAACCGTTCAAGCCTAGAAGTGTAGTTAAAGATGTCAACTATGCAAGCTGCCAACCACAGTGTAAATGAGGGCTGCTTTCACTGCTGTGTGAACTCCAAGAACAGATCCAACTGTCAGTGCCAACTCACTAAGACCCCAAGCCCCAGGATGTGTGTGGTAGGAGCAGAAACACTACACTTTTCCACGTTATTTCCCCCCTAAATTTTCTCCCCATTTCCAGCACCTTTCCTTTTCTGAATGGGAGGAGTGTAATCAACTCTTGTTTTGGAAGAACTTTCCAGTCACCTCAGAATATTGTCTTTGTTCTAGGCAGACAGCAGGGGGATGAAATGATTAAGAAAGTAAACACACTGGCTGATGCCTCAAGTTATTAAAGATGACAGACATGTTAATGTAGATAAACGTGTCAAATATCTGCCCTCTCTGTCCTCAAATTCTAAACTTTATGCATTGTTTCACTTACCTTTACTCTTCATCTAAATATTTTTTGAATTTTGTAGATTGATATATATTTTTATGCTGGAAACTAATTTTTATATTGAAAACTAAAAAGAAAAACGTTAACCTTGGTCTTAAGACTTTTCACAGACAATGCTTTGAAGAAAGCAAAAACGTTCAGCCTTAGGGAAATATTTACTAAAGAAAAAATACAAACTGTGGTATTTTTATAATAGATTGTTATATTTTACATAATATAAACAAACACTACTGTAGCTACACACTTAAGTTTCCTTAAACTACAATGAACCACAAAACGAGTGGAAAATGGATTTTCTTTCCAGGTGGCAAATAAACAACTTGGGAAAACAAATGGCATGCTTTTATTTTTTTAACGCCTACGCACAAGCATCGACATAACCAAGCTTTAATAACCACCACCTCCTCTTCCCTGTCCAAAGTAGCCACTTCCATAGCTTCCCCTGCCAGCTCCCCGCTGGAATCCCCCAGATCCTCTGTAGCCTCCACTAGACCCTCTATAGTCTCCTCCAGAGTTGCCTCTAAACCCACCTCGTGAACCTCCTCTATATCCTCCACCAGCACCCCCTCCGAATCCTCCCCGGAAGGAGTTGGAGTTGCCACCGTAGCCCCCACCGCCATAGCCCCCACCACCATAGCCTCCACCGCCATAGCCTCCACCACCATATCCAGAACCTCTTCTATATCCACTTCCATTGTCATATCGGGACATCTTGGGAGGACGTGGACCATCTCCATACCTAGGAAAAACACAAAACCACCACTTTAGCAAAGCATTCTTAATACTTCTCAGCTACTCACCAAATGTACATATTTAGTCATACCTGAAAATTTAATTCACAAAAAATAATAAAGCCAAACACACAAGCACAAACTGAAATTTTGCTGTTCTACTGTTCTAAAAGTCAACTGTAACCATTCGGTTTTCTAAAGTTCTTTCTGATTCAATCTCAAGGGCTTTGTGTTTTGGCAGTATGTCCTAAAATTTAAAGACACTCTTTTTTTATTCAGTTCTACAACATAGTGTTCTAACACAGCAAGAATTAATAGTATGCCAGGAAGAGATTCCTAGAAATGGCAATAAACTATCGGGTCTTTATTAGTAAATGTTTTCCTGCATTAACTCTGAGCTATGTTTCCATAAGATGTCTGTTTATCTGTTCACGCTTCAATTTGTCACGTGGCAAACAGAAAATGCTGGCTAATGAAAAACTGCAGTTATTGAGATGTCTCACCAGTAACAACACACACATCTCCTACCCCCCCCCCCCCGAACTGCTTATTCCTTCTGTGCGACTGTTTGTAGAGGGTAGCACTACTAATTCAGTGCTGCCAGATCAGAAATATGCTCAATCTGTTTTCCTCCCTTCACTGCTCCCCCATTTTCATGTCCACCACTAATTCCTAATGCATCTATTGCAAGCCTGTCAATTAGTAACTTCTCCCCATTTCAATTCTCACCGGTTTGGGCCACCATCATATTTACACATCTTAAACTCTTACTTATCTCACCCTTTCTAGTTTTCCAGACTTCTGCCCCTCAGAGAAGATTAAACGTAAAGCCTCCTTGTTCACCACCCCTCCTGCCTCTTTTCTAAACATCCATGAACACCTTCATTTGTACCTGCCCATGAAACTTATTTTCTCTTTGAAGATTCTTCTTCTCAAAACTTGTTCTGTGCATCTGATTGGCTGGGAGGACCAAAGTATGGCGCAACAAGAACACTGTTTCAAAAAGTCATGCTGCCTGGGTTTGAATCCAGCTCCAGTGACTAGTTGATTGACATGGGGGTTTATTTGTGCCGAGTTTGCCTTTCCATATTAAAGGGTTACGATAAGCTGGACACTATGGTGTGAACCTATAATCCAAGTTACTCAGGAGGTTAAGGCAGGAGAGTACTGCTTGAGGCCAGGAATTGGGAGACATAGCCAGACTCTGTCTCTCCCTTAGCCAGAAAGGGTCTGAGTGTATACTGTATTGTTGTTCTGCCTTTTCTGCAGGTACCAAACATTGCCAAAGAAAAAGGTAACTATTTGGGCTGTCATGTTCCTGTCATAATGACCCACTCTGGCCTATGTATGTTCCCTTAAGATTTCTTTCTATTATTAACATGCACTGACGTAGATTTATTATAGACAAAAGTTAACATTCATTTGTTCTCAGTGTATTAATGAGAACTAAATTCCATGTTTAGTCTAGAACTTTAAACAACATAGCCTCTATAAACTACCTATAAAAATTTTAGTCCTGTATATGACTTCTATCCTCTGCATGGTTCAAGGACAGTTAACATGGTACTCACCGTGCATTACTAATCATAAGGTTGATACCAGCAGCTGAAGGCCTAGAGATTTGGCGGATTGTGTTCAGCATCCGTTCATTTACAGGGTCCAACTGGCTGATGATAGAAGGTTGTTTGGTTACTTCAACCACCAGAGCTTCCATGGCTGCCCGGAGAGCAGTAATGCAGGCAGCAGCTTCATGTGACATTTGCAGTTTAATCCTAAAATGGAGAGAAACAATAAAAAATGAGAGGAAGCACATGCAGAAAAAGATTATTTCTCAACTTCACACATGGCAAATCCTAGAATAAGTTAATAAATACCAATGCTTTAAACTACTATAATGGCCCCAGATTTAGGTACACACAGATATGAAGAGTAACAATAATCTGCACTATCCTTTTAAAATCCACGCCTAGCTATTAGGAGTGATAAAGTCTACCCAGCCAAATAAATATAATAAAAATATGTAATATATATAATAGACATACTAAAATAACAACAAAAAAATAAAGCCTAACAAACACAGATCAGACTTCAATAAAAGAAATGAAGTAAGAGAGTCAGAACATTGGCATTTTCTAGGTTTGTAAGAACATGGGTGAGCCTATGACTGTCCATTTTTGCCTACTGCTTATCACTAGTTTCTAATTAATACATACAGCCTGTCAAAGAGGTACCCAAGCTCTAACCCTAATCAGATTCTAATTCATAGTGGCAGACACAGACCAAGTTCCTAATGTATTTACTTCTACTGGTATTGTTAATTAAAAAACTTACTTTAAAATGAACCATACTACCAAGATTTATCATTCCCCAAGATAAAATAATGCTATAAAATGGTTATCTGAGCCACGAAATTTTGCCCTGTTTGCTTCACAAATTAAGTTAGATTAGCAGCTGAATTCTACCACATCTCAATTCTAAGAATTCAGTTTGAGAGTTCATGTCTGAAAATCCATACCAGTCATCCACAAGCACAATCTGCCCATCAGACAGGACTTTCTTGGAGGCAAAGAGAAGTAATTGCAGTGGGGTGACTAAAGTCATGCCCTTCGCAGAGATGGCTCGGGTTCGAATCTGCAGATGGAATAAGAGAAATATTTGCCATTCCAACCACCAAATACTGCATTTTTTGAAACAAAGTCTCACTGTGTTGCCCAGTTGCGAGTGCAATGGCATTGGTCTAGCTCATAGCAACCTTAAACTTCTGGTTTCAAGCAATCTTCCTGCTTCAACCTCCCAAGTAGCTGGGACTAACAGGTGCACACCACAATGCCCAGGTAATTTTCCCAAATTTTAGTAGAGACGGAGTCTCACTACTGCTCAAGCTGATATCAAACTCCTAGGCTAAAAGATCCTCCTGCCTTGGCCTCTCAGAGTGCTAGGATTACAAGCATAAGTCACCATGCCTACCCTAAATACTGCTTTAAAAAGACAAATTAGGCTTGGTGCCTGTGGCTCCAAGCAGCTAAGGCGCCAGCCACATACACCTGAGCAGGCGGGTTCGAATCCAGCCCAGGCCCGCCAAACGACGACGGCGGCAACCAAAAAATAGTCAGGTGTTGTGGCAGGCGTCTCCCAGCTACTTGGGAGGCAGAGGCAGGAGAATCGCTTGAGCCCAGGAGTTGGAGGTTGCTGTGAGCTGTGATGTCACAGCACTCTACCCAGAGTGACAGCTTGAGGCTCCGTCTCAAAAAACAAAGAAAAAGGAAAAATAAAAAGACAAATTAAAACTCCTATTCAATAATTTTAAAAACAATATGAACTGTCAATGTAAATTTTTCTAAACTAATCTTTTCTTACCTTTTCACCAAATACAAAGAAGGGAGATGGGTACTTCATGTCTTGGCTACTAAAAGGACAATTAACAGATGACTTGTGGATAAGTGCATTACGCCCTTCAGTGGTGAGAATCTTTCTTTTTTCCTTATGATAGCATACATTT
Source organism: Loris lydekkerianus (assembly GCA_963574355.1). Classification (NCBI taxonomy): domain Eukaryota; kingdom Metazoa; phylum Chordata; class Mammalia; order Primates; family Lorisidae; genus Loris; species Loris lydekkerianus. The sequence goes on along the minus strand of CAUYPK010124589.1, from coordinate 4,366 downwards.
GGGTACACGCCAAAGGCCAGGAGAGAGATAACAACATCCAAATTATTATCTGGTCCAGTGTTAGTAAACACTTGTGTCAACAAACAGTCTGTTAATAGAAATAGAGTAAGAAAAAAGTCAGGTAACTGACTAGTATTTATTACATGCAAAATTTGAAGAATTGACTCTTTTCCCACCCCTACCCACTTTTCAAATAACCTGTATATAAAACCTCTCTCCTTACAACACTTGCACCTAGCTAAAGTTCAAGGAGAAATTTTGCTGAAGTCTCCACAATAACAAACTAAAATGTCCATATATTCTCTTATAAATATAAATCAACCACAGTATAAGCTTGGGGTAATGACTTTTAAAAGCCCCCTATCTGCCATTTATGTTCAAAATAGCAGCCGGATTATAACCATGAAGATACTGCAATAATTTAAGAGGACACCCACTGGAATGAAGTCTGATGTTTTCACCTAAACTACACTTCTTGAGTATCTTACCACTGAGTGGAAAGCAAGACAGGGGAGTGCTAAGAATACAGACATTTTGTTTTAGTCAGTCTTAACAACTTCCTAATTGAATGAATTCAGACAATTTACAATTCAATGTCAGTTTCCCTATCTATAAAATGGAGCAACAATACCTGCATCTCAGGATCGCTGTAAATATTCTACCACATAAAAAAGGTTCTTTCCCCTTCCTTTGATTTTTGAGGAAAAAATTTATAGTTCAGTCACCTTACAAAAGAGAACTACTTTCTTTAGTTACATCCTTTAAATATTTACCAACTAACTTGTCAGCTAAACATATCCTGTTTTGGTTATGTGTTCCAGGTGTCAATGTTTTAGGAAATAATTCTCTTAACCTAGTTGGAAAAGTACTAAAGTTCAACTTTATATCAAGGAAAAGAAGGCTAATTTTTGTTTCTACGTCAAATATCACAAGGTCTTTGTAATCACCTGTACATCAACTTTAACTTTAAGCCATTTAAAGTTTAATGTGGTAAAATTCACTTCAAGTCTAAAAATGAACATATGAGCCTAATGATAAATCACTTCCTAAACTACAGTGGAAAAGTAATTAAAAAAATTTCTCATTCTGAAAGCTGTACCAGTGTCCACAGATAAGAAATTTAAGAAAATTAAAAAGCCTTCTCTTAATGGAAGCATTTATAATCTATGTACTACATTATAATTACTTTGATTGCCTTTTAGTAACATAGCCTTTTCCTTGTTTAAAGACTGAGTTATTAATACGAAAAAACTGAGTTCAAAGAATTAAGAACACCTGAGAACATACAAAAGGCCTAGGGTCTGAAGTTTGCAGCTAAAATACAGTGCTTGTCAATTTGCATGTACTATATAATTGTCAATTCAGATGTATCTTAAGAATGGGAAAAGTCTTACCTTCCGGAAATCCAGAATTAATCAGAATCTCTTTTAGCTGAACTTTGGCTTCCCAAGTCATTCTTAGTGTAGCCATACTGAGTCTTTTGTGCTCACAAAAACGTATCTCTGCTTCTTCTCCACCCATTCTAAAATAAATTGTTACAAGAAGTCATTCTCAAAGACAAGAGAACTAGATACAGATTAGAATCTAAAGACAGTTCACAATCTTAGAGTAACTCTTTCAAAACCATACCTAGCATCATCCCAGGCTTGGAATACTGATAAAAGGGCCACATGATCAGAAAATCTGTTCCCAGCAAAATTTCGATGCACATAGCCCAGCCGCTTGCCTTCATTGATGAAAGGTTCCGGAAAGCAGGTTGCAGCAGAGATGGTACAGACAGCATCTCCCACACTGAAAGACACACAATTAAATTCAAACTAGTTCACAATCTTGCTGCCGGTAGCTTGGGCAGTGCTGTCTAATGTAGGCCAGAGCTGTATTTATTACGACACTGATTTTATTAGTTGTATTTATTTAAGCCACTGAAATGGGCTTAACAGGAAAGGCACAGTCACTCTCCGGAAGAAAGGGGGGGGACGCGGGGGATAAGAACTTTGACATTAATCGCCTCATATTCACTGTAAATTATAACCAGATAGATTATTCCTTTCTTATTCTCTCTTCTCCATCATACCAAATCTCTAAGTCTTCAAAACTTTCTGATAAAAATGTTCTACATCTCTTTTCCTAACACTATTCTTTCAAGAAACAACCGACTCTCTTGGGAGAAACTGTTTTCTTTAGAGAAGTTAGTGCTGTCTTCCCCAAGTTGGGTCTAGATGTCCAATCTACTAGAACTGTTCATTTTTCTCATTTCATACTTCTTTCAGAATCTAGATGTCACTTCTCTTTACTTAAGAATATCTTCTAAGTCCATGCTGCTTTTATGGGGAGAAGATTCTGAAACTATTTTACACCACTTAATTACCAGGCAAAAAACAAAGTACTTACTAGAAAATACACCCCATGATCATCATTTTGCCAAGACGAGGCTCAATGGGGAGTTTAGCAAGGATTCGTCCCAAAGGAGTCAACTCATCATTGGCATCTAATGCATCAAGCTCTGTGGGGAGAAATATGTGAGCAGAAAACAGGGATGCACAGTTACTTCATTAACTGGGCAAAGAAGAAATACTGCTTTGTAGATTGAAATTAAGACAATGCACTTATGATTTGTTAAGCCACCACTACTAGCTAGCAATAAGCCCATAGCCAATACTTCTTTTCACTCAAAAAATAGAAAAAAACCAAATCTGCAGCACCTTAGAAGAAGGTACTAGAATGAGGCCCTCTAGGTTGTAAAGACAAATACAATCCACAAAAAGCCTATAAATAGTTATTATTTATAACAGCAGTATATCTATATGCCTTGGTCTGACAGCCATCTGTTAATGATTTTCATAGAGAAAAAAAAGGTGGAAAAGTCTGAAAAGCATGTTAATGTTACATTTAGAATTTAAATTCAGATCCAATGCCTTTTATTTTTTCCTCACTATATTATGTTCTTTCTGGAACAAGTATGGGACGAAAATACAAATGTTCTAAGAGATGCACATAAAAATATTTTTGAGTATTAGGATTCATGTTCTAATCTTTAAGTATTGGTTAAGAAAAGACATCTTGCCCTTTTCTTAAGTTTTCTTTTTTTGTCCCCTCCCCCCACATAAGACTCACATTATCCCCTTCCATTCTTCATTATAATAGTGACCATGCCAACTACCTAAGTACTACGATAGAAGCCTGACCATCACAGCTTTATTGATTATATCTTCATTTTAACCCACCTGTTAAGTATTATCTGCCAGGATAAGACAGATGATATAATTAACATCTGTGTTAAGTAAGTCTGTATTTTAAGTACCTCTAAGAGTGTGCTCTGCTTCAATCACAGCATCCAAAGGTGGAGGTTCAATTGCCTTGGCCAGAAATTGGCCAATTCCTCCAAGACGCAAAAGTTTTATGCTCAAAGCAATTTCATGCAATGGTGTCCGGAACATCTCTGGTGTCATGTGGGTTTCAAGTCTAAGAGAAGCATAAAGTAATCATCCTCCTTGTTTATAAACAGATGTTATTTAAATAAAATCTTTGCAGAAGGATAATTAGGCATATAGAGCTACTCTTTCCTCATCCTTCTACTTTATAATTGTCACAGAACCTTTTGCAAACACTCTCTCTGGAAAAAATTTAATGTCTGAGTACAGGTTTCTGACCTTACCCCTACAGGTTGATGGCATTTTCAGCTGAGTAAAGGGGAATGAAAAATCACCCGAAGTTTCCAAAGTTATTACCTCTTTATGGCTTCTCTATGTCTCACCTGTTAATAAATGTGTTTTAAAAATGGTAACAAGAATTAAAGCAAGAGATAAGAACTAATACTAACATTTTCTGCAAGCTCCTTACCCAGTCTATATAATTTTAGTGTGATTGGAAAGAATCTTAGGAGATCATTTAAGCCTTTAAAATTCTAATGAGTTAATTTTGATTACAGGGTGGCACCTGTGGCTCAGTGGTGCCGGCCCCATATAGTGAGGGTGGTAGGTTCGAGTCTGACCCTGGCCCGCTAAAACAGCAGTGGCAACGGCAACAAAAAATAGCCAGGGGCCTGTAGTACCAGTTACTTAAGGAGGCTGAGGCAAGAGAATTGCTTAAGCCCAAGAGTTGGGGTTGCTGTGAGAATTAGAGCTGTTACACCACAGCATTCTACATGGCACTCTACCAACCAAGGGTGACAGAGTTAGACTCTTGCCTCCAAAAAATAAAAAAAAAAAAAAAAAAAATTTTTTTTTTTTTTTTTTTTTTTTTTTTTTTTTTTTTTTTTGTTTTTTTTTGGTTTTTTGTTGTTTTTTTTTTTTTTTTTTACCCACAGATTGTTTTTAAAAAAAAACAAAAACAAAATGGGTCTGGTCCCAAATACATATAGCACCCG
>CAUYPK010124586.1:0-20731 GCA_963574355.1 Loris lydekkerianus | reverse complement strand
TTTACATGGGCTAGCCACTCAGGATCCACCTCTGCTGCCCTGGAGGGTTTATATGGGCTAGCCACTCAGGATTCCCCTCTGCTGTGCTGGAGGATTTATATGGGCTAGCCACTCAGGATCTCCCTCTGGTGCCCTGGAGGGCTTATATGAGCTACTCACTCAGAATCTCCCTCTGTTGCCCTGGAGGGTTTATATGGGCTAGCCATTCAGGATCCCCCTCTGCTGTGCTGGAGGATTTATTTTTCTTCTGATCTATCAATAAATAAGTTTCTGTCACCTACTCATGGTGGTTGTGGATTCATTCTTTGACTCTCAGAGACTAAAGACCCAGCAGAGAGGGTGAGAGACTCTGGTTACACCAGAAAATCTGAAAGCTGCCTTGGTGGGAATAAGAAGGAAGGTCAAACACACGTTTTCCCCCCTTTCTGGAGATTTCTTTTGTAATAATGGGATGCTAAATCATTAATAGGCCTAAGGCTATACAAAGCAAGTAAAACCACACCTGAAGTCCATTGATTTATATAATAGATAACTTGAGTTTCAGTAAATGTCAAGAGGCTTGGATCTGATTAACTAGGCTTCCTTAAGTTAAAACATTCCAAGAGACTAAGCTTCATTTCTTTAACCAATTACAAATTACAGCATTGTTAAACCCAGCTCTAACCTGTAAAGTCCCCATTTGAGATGTCCCACCTGTTGAGGCCAAATCAAAGTATATCCTATATGTATTGACTTAGGATCTTTTATGTAATACTTATCTGCACGAATGTATAAAACTGGAACCCTGAAGACACTTTTTATTAGGATTTCTTCAGGCCATGGGTTTCAGACCAGTCATACACATTCAACTCAGATTAAATCTCTTTAAATTATTTTATAGAGTTCGGGGCTTTTCCCTTTAATGAGGATTAGAGTTAAATAATCTTTACTTGATAATTGTGTATAGGGCCACTTTTATGAAAAATGGCTCAAGTATAATCAAATATGGCTTGGAGATAGGAAGCAACACAGAGCCTCATGTTAAAACCACCCTTACAAATTGATGAAGGGGTGCAAGGCAAGAAAAAGAGTGGGTGAACCCAGGACACTGTGAAGGAGCAGGCTTAGCTAAAATAATGATAATAATCGGCAATTGTCCTCTCATTTTCTTGATGATAATCTCTCTTTCTTTCGTTTGCTTCTTTACCCTCGAGAAGTTTTTGGGATACCTTCCAGGTCCTGCATTCCATAATGGTCTCAATCAAACCAAGGAACTGACTCAACTGGTCTTGGACCCTTTACCCAAGGTCCTACATTCCCGTAACTGACCCACGTAGACAGCAGTCCCTACCAAAGGACCGATGGTTCCGCCCCGAAACCAGCCAATTAGCAGACCCTGATTGTCTAAACCTATGCCCACCAAACTGATTTTATAAACCCTGCCTCCCCAATTCTCAGAAAGTCAGATTTGACAAACTTCTCCTGTATTGCCCATTAGCACTGTGTGGACTAACCACTTTCTCTTCTGTAAACCCTGATTTCTCTGGATATTGACTTTTTCTTGGTTGGTGGGCAGATAAAGCTGGCTGGGGATCAACAAGGGCTGGAGCCAAGAAACTTGTCCAGCAATCTCAGATTTGCCAAAGAGCCACATAATGTCAGGCAAGACATTTAATAATATCTTTGGACCTCATGTCCCAAGTCTAGAAAATAAAAATATTGAACTAGATGGACTCTAGGTCTTTTCCAGCAATAAAATTCTGTGCTGTCTTGTCTTTTATCTGATTTGTTCACCAGCCATTTTAATATCATTGATTTTTTTAATAGCATAAGAAAAAAACAAACACTTAAGCCCTGTTGCTAACATACTAAGAGCAATGACAGTTTTATTATAGCTATACATGCAAAATGCACTTAGAACCTGAATAAACAACTTTCAGTTCATACCTTTAAATAACAAGACAAAGTAGATCACAATTATAGACTTGGCATTAATAATAACACATAAAATAAGTCTTTAAAAAGACACTTAAAATACTGCTCGATTAGAAAAGCTGCATATGTTCAAGATAGAGCATTCATACTTACACACATAAACATATACAGAAAGAAATGTAGAAATAAACTATAACCCTCTATGTAGAAAAACACCCTGGGCATTTGGACCCACCTCTCTTGTTTCCTTCCTATCTCCCTCTCACTGCCCCCAGGCATTTTCTGCCCATACACACACTTTAACTCACAGTTAAACTTCCCCCCTTTTATGTGAATTTATCATACTTTCTTCATTGAAATGAGTATTGTACCATAACACCAAATATTTTTTACAAATATATTTGATTGCTTGAATCATAAGCCATCTTTGAATAGTCTGTACTGTATTTAAGCAATTATGCTATTGGACTTTTGTCTTTTTTTCATAATTATTTTATATTAAATACCTTTAGACATTTCATCTCTATTTGCATCTCTAACTATTTTATTAGGATAGACTTCTGGGGGAGATTATGGAACAGAAAAATTTCAGGCTAAACTTGAAACTCGAGTATGATCTAGAAATCTAATGCCAGCATAATTTGATTATCAGACTAATGTGCTTGAATTTCCAGGTATATTCATACCAACAGATTTTCTTGAAATTGGGAATCTCATCAATATTTTATACAAAGAGTTACACATCTAAGCATTCCATTAGAGCCTATTAATAAGAATAAATTGGCTTAGTATACTCAAATCTTATTTTATTTTTAAATTCCTGTTTTCATTCATTTCCCTTAAAAATCCATATCTCATCTCTTTATCCTTATCTTCTTGCTAGTGTGTTATTCTTACCTCCATTTATTTCCAGGATTATTTTCTGTTGCCTTCATAAATCCATCTCTTTCTTGTGCCTCTCCACTTTCCCTTCTATCAAAATGTGCACCTCTCAGGTCTGCCTGTTTCCTCCCTTGGCTCCAAGGCCTTCTTCTGCCCTTCCTGGGACCTTTTCATTTGACCCTCTGTTTCTCTTAATGAAACCCATGATTATAAACTAATATGTCAGGGAATACATACAAAAAAAAAAAAATTGAAAGGAAGAATAAATCCCACCCTTTGCTAAAATATTTCATCAAAGCCTTTGTTTCATCTCAGTGCCTCATTTTGTATTGCACTTGTTTTTAATCAAAAGGACTCACTCGTAGTTTTTAGTAGCTGGAGTCAGTACTTATAAAACATCTCCCATCATTAAGAATAGCTAGTGACTGGCTCGGTGCCCGTAGCACAGTGGTTACCGTGCCAGCCACACACACTGAGGCTGGCGGGTTTGAGCCTGGCCCTGGTCAGCTATACAACAATGACAACTGCAACAAAAATATAGCCGAATGTTATGGCAGGTGCCTGTAGTCCCATCTACTTGGAAGGTTGAGGCAAGAGAATTGCTTAAGCCCAAGAGTTTGAGATTCTATGAGCTGTGACACCATGGCTCTCCACTAAGGGTGACATAGTAAGATTCTGTCTCAAAAAAGAAAAAAGAAAAATAAAAAGGAATAGCTAGTGACTATTTGGAGTTTCTCTTAATTTTGAGACAAATTGGGATTTCTGAATAAGAAATAAGAACTGTTTTGGATAAGAACTTTGGAATCCTACATGGGCACAAGTCTTATCCTTGAAATTCAAACTTTATCCCTCTGATAAGAACTCATCAAAGTAACTCTCACCATTCTCTTTTAAGGTGTTACTAATAGAATTTTTAAAAAATAAAGTCTTATGGGGGAGAAGAGCTTCGTCTCTCAACACAATTTTTAATAATTAAAAAAGTTAATTACCACATATACATAATATCTGCATATCTTTTAATTACTGTAGATACCTAATATCTGTATATCTATAATATGGGGACATGTGATGTTTCGATATAGGCAGAGAATGTGAATTAATCAAATCATAATAATTGGAGTGCTCATCATCTCGGGCATTTTACATTTCTTTGTGTTAGATACATTCCAACTACAGTCTCTTTACTATCTAAAAATACACCCTAAAAGGCTAACTTATTGTTGATTATAGTCACTTTGCTGTCAAATATTGTTCTTTCTAATTATTTGACTATATTTTTGTACCCATTAACCATTTCACCTTATTTCCCCTTCCCTGCATCTGGCAACCATAAATCTACTTTCTGTCTCCATGAGATCACTTTAAACACATTTGTAAAAAGTAGGTCTGATAATTGAAAATATTGGAAGAGATGAGAGAACTTGGATCTGGCATAGGCTCTGGGAAAAGAAAATGAATGATTGTTTCAGGGCCCATGTAATAAGATTCATTAAGAAATAATGTATGTAAGATCTGTATCTCACATACACATGATGGCTATGCACTCACATAGTGCACTTTTTTCTTTATGTTGGTTTTGAATTTTATATTGTGCATTAATGAGTAGTGAATCTAATGATAGTCAAGTGACAAAATTGTAACTATGTAATTGCTTTATACTAAACTCATCCTCACTTATCTTTCAAAGTATCCTCTTTACCCTTAAGATTTCACATCACTGGTCACTATTCTAAAGAGATATGTTTTAGTTCCTCAAAATATTATGATTAATAGTCTCTAATGAAGAATGGAAGGGAAGTACCATACTATGTAAGTCATGGATAGTTTCAACAACTCATCTTTTCATTCATTTATCGAATCTTTACTGAATATAATATGCCATGCATCAGTTTGCTTAGAATATGACATAATAGGCAATTTATTAACAGTAGGAGCATTGAAAATAGATTTGGAAGAATGGAATGTATAACTTCTGTCATAGGAAAAGCCCCAGTTCCTGCCATCGGAAGCTGGCCTGGCACTTACAAATGAGGTCTATTATTCTCTCAGAAAATGTACAAAATCTCTCAGAATATCAACCTCCGACAAATTCAGTCTAAGATCATGATAAAGCAAAACAAAACAAGGCCACTTTATAATTTTGTCTAAGCACAGGCAAAAGCAAGTTTAGTGTGCTACACAAGAAAATGACAAATGTTTTCATCTCTCAACTACTATGAGCATCCTGCTTTTCATCAGTCCCAGCTTTCTTCTCTGCTCTGCCCTCCTTGTTACTGAGATATCCACTCTTAGAACTTCTGCTTTCGGACAACATCTAATTTAGAGAAAACTCCTGAGTTTTTCAGATCCTTTCCCCATACCATCCAACCAAAGCCCAAATCTGTTAAGTGGTTAGTTATTCTTACAACCCTCTCACTGAAATATCCCACAGGGTCCCACAGAAAGTGTCATCTCTTGCTTCAAGGAGTAATAAAACCTGTTCAGCAGGAGGTGCGTTCCTGGTGGTTTGCACCTGAAGGGCATTTCATTCCCCTGGGCTGACTGCAATAAGATGAAAACCTCACAGAAGAAGGGGCCTATGAGTAGAGGGGACTTAAGGAATGAGCAGGGGTCAGGATCAGGTAGAGTAAAGAATGTCTTTTAGGAAATAACAAGTGATCATTAAAGAAAGCAACAAGTGATAGTTTGGTTTGTTTAGAGTGAAAGACACATAGGAGGAAGTGCTGGCTGATGAAATTAAAAGGGAAAAAAGGAGGAATGTAAACAAGAGGACCCTTACATTACTCCATTAAATGACACTTTATACTCTAAGGAGAGGGAGGTGGGCAGCATATTCCCACCATGGAGACCACAATGGCATAGGCACCATCCAGCAAATAATGTACAGTTCATCATTATTTTATATACCATTCCCTCCATGATCTAGAAATCTAATTTGTTTCTTCTGTGTTGTCTTATCTCTTACCTGATACTAAGACACTTACAGAGCCCATCTTACTTAAATGCTTTTTTAAAAGTTTCCTCGCCATTTTTCTCTCTCTCCAGCTCCGAACTGTTTATGTTTAAAACTTTGGTCCATCTAGAATTCAACTTAATGTAAGGAATAAGAACAAATTCTTGGGCAGCTGTTCCAAGACAATATACTGTTCAGCATATCCTAGTTACAAAAAAAAAAAAAAAAAAAAAAAAAAAAATGCCACCTTAGTAATGTATTACATTTATTGAAATCTATTTCTGGACTTCTATTTTTTCTGTTAATCTATTTTTCTACCAATACCACACCACCTTAATCATTACAAATGTGTTGTAATGTGTTTAATATCTAGCAGGGCTAGGCTCTCTCACATTTGTTCAACAAGGCTTGAAGGGATAATTGAGAGCATCTCATCCAGCACCTTCAACTCACAGATAAGAAAACTGAAGGCCAGGGAGGTTCCAAGACTCACTCAATATTACACAGCAGATCACAGGAGAGTCAAACACTGGAACAAGGATTCTCTGGCTAGTTTTCAAATACTCCTTCTTCTAAGCCATGCCAATGACTGTAAACAAATACATTCCCATAGATGTCAATACTTCTCAAATTATTCCTAGTCTGTTTCTCTGTGATGTAAATGTGTGTTTTCTATTCTAATTTTTTATGTCCTTGAATCTTCACTTTTTAAATAAGCTTGTGAAATTTTCATTACTATACCTACCCAATTTCATGAAAAAGAGTAGAAGACAAACCCAATCCACCTTCCAACATTATTTGTCATGCTTTATTTATTTTGCTCATTAGAGTCATGATTAGGATTGTTTTGATGTTGCAAAAAATTTCAAAGCAGTGCACAATTGAACAGTGAAGTTTCCATTGACTAACTAGGCAGTTTGTCTGCCAGATGCACTCATCAGCATGTTAATGAGACTGATGGCTGGAATTAAACATAAGGCATTGCAAGCACTACTAAGTCTATGAACTTGATACATATCTAACTTCTATTAGATTTGACAAATATGAAAGTTATATAAAACAATATAGAAATGTGTGAAGGTGTTTTTACACACCAATTCACAGATAAAAACTTTGTCCTTCCTACAATAAGAAAAAGCACATAAAACATTAAAAAAATTACTAAATAGTCTGGATTAAATAAATATATCAGGTCAAAAACTCCAAGAAGTCTTCCAAAGAAACAAAAGCAGATGTGGAAAGTGAAGAATGATAGAGTCCAGTAAGTCACTGCCTTGTGTAAATAAGCCAGACAATCTACACAACTACAACTCCACCCTCCTCTCAATCCTCCTGTAAAGGTGATAATTAAGGACAATTATGTAATCACCTCGACATCTATAATTACATTAACAGTTATTGTATTAGATTCACCCAAAAAACGCTCTGTTAAAATAAAGGATCTGAATGTTTTCCATTTGAGTGGGATTAACCCCATAGTATTAGTGGAATAAAGCACCAGTTTCCCCAAAGCTGAAAATTCTAAAACACTTTAAGATAAGCAGTATGGGGTGAGAGTTTAAACCAAAATGCAATACCACTTCTTATCTAGAAACTTCAATGTACAATAGCAGAATGTTATTAAGGGCCATATAGATTAGAAACTAGAAAAAATCATTTAAATTGATAACTTTTACCCAAAGATAGAAAAATAAAAGCTCTCATTTATAGTACTATCAGAGAATTAAATTCAAATGCCTCTCAGCACTACAGAAGACCACTTTTAACACAAACGTTAAATAATGGAATTTTATTTTCCTTTCAAGATGGGTTGGTACATGAATTTGTTTCTGTAAATTTTTACTTTCAGAACCTAGTTTCCATCTTGAACACCAGACTATAAGCAGCATGACTCCTCCACCCCATTACCAAACACATCCAGGTGGTGCCTGTGGCTCAAAGGAGTAAGGTGCTGGCCCCATATACCGGAGGTGGCGGGTTCAAACCCAGCCCCGGCCAAAAAAAAAAAAAAAAAAAAAAAAATGCATCCAAGAACAATTTCCTCTTTAGTGACAATCATCTGTTCATTCCTGAAGAGCTTCTCCTATGAATTAGGAGCTGAAATTTCAAGGAAATTCAGTACAGCTCACTTTCTTCTTTATATATTTTCCAGAGCTTTAATGAACTCATTAGTCCCATTTATAATTTTAAAAAATACTGGAGTAAATGCATACTTAGCACAAAGTGTAAAACAGAAAAATACCCTTAAATTTTGTATACTAAAACCAACTTTTCTAACATCTGTCCAAATGGAATCCATATGCTAAATATTCTTACATACAATTTTCGTAAGCCTGAATTAGAGCTGCAATGTTGGTGAAAGGGTACAAAATTTCAGCTAGAAAGGAGAAATAAATTTACAAGATTTATTGTAGAATTTGGTGACTATAGTCAATGAAAATATATTGCATTCTTGGAAAGTGCTAAGAGAGTATATTTCAAATGCTTTTACCACAAAAACGATAACTTTATAGGTAATGCATTTTTTGTGGTGAGAGCAAATGATGTTTTGAAATATAGATCCCACAATGGCTAGCCATTCTATAACATATATTTTAAAACATCATTTTGTATGTGACACACAAATATAATCTTATCTATCAATTAAAATAACTAGTCCCTTGTATTTGAAAAAAGAAAGAGCTCCAATTCAGTACATAAATTATTATTACTATTATTTTTATGGGGGAGACAGAGTCTCAAGCTGTCACCCTGGGAAGAGTGCCATGGCATCATAGCACAGCAACATCTAACTCTTGGGGTCAAGCTATCCTATTGCCTCAGTTTTTCTATTTTAGTAGAGACAGATCAGGCTGGTCTCAAACTCATGAGCTCAAGCTATCCACATGCCTCGGCCTCCCAGACTTCTAGGATTATAGGCATGAGCCACTGCACCTGGCAGCATAAATTATTCTTAAATGTATTCTTTATAATTTTCTATCATTTAATATAACATAAGGACTAAAAATAAGATTTATTCAAGCACTTTTATTATAACAAAGTAAATTGCTTTGTAGATATGTGATTTTTTTTTTTTTAAAGTTCAAGGGTGACAAAAGCCAAAAAAATAAAAATTTATGTCATCAAATCTAAACTGTAGAGTTCCTCTTAAATTCTACTTAGCATTTAGAGAAAATGTAAAAAGTGTTGTATGTTTTTTGGATCCAAATACTCTAAACTCACTGGCTTAATTATTAGCTTGAGTAGCTCTCTGCCAACATTGGTGTCCTGCATTAGAGAAAACATGCAAATCACCACAGATGTCTTTATAATGAATACAGTTCCACCACTTATAGTGTTTAGGGTTACAGAGTCACATCCACAGTCACTAACACAGCAGGCATCTTTGGAAAACGATCATGTGAACAGCAAATTCAAAATTATTTGGCACTACTCTAAAATAAATTAGATTTCTATATGACCAAGAGATCACTATGTAAAACAATGATAAATTGGATATTTTTTAGTGGATGGTGGGTGTGCTATTGTGCTCTCCACAATGAGAAGGGGAAGTGAGTCACTGATGTGCTTATTATTTGTTAGGTGCAGCAAACTGCCAGATGTGAATTCTGTGGTGGGTGATATGCCTTTCTGAATGTTGGAATATCAAAGATTCATAGTATGCTCACTGACATGAGAATATAAGATTATTCAACTCCTCAATCCTACACATATTGCCTGAAATCATGATTTTTTTTTTAACTTCAAAAGTATCATAAACCTCATTTTAAATGTCTTTGAACATCAAAGATAACTATGAGTTAGTGTGGTCCACATGTATTTTAAAGCCAGATACAGTACTACGTATATCTGGGGTTGTATGTCAGGAGCTAAAGAGACATAGAGCAATAAAACACCCATTTTGTTTTCAAAGAGCTCCTCCTCAAACAGGGGAGACAATACTTGATCAATTACCATCTTATATAATAGATGTAATAGAGATGTATACAAAGTATTACAGAATCTCTTTGTCCAGAGCGTAGAAAAAAAAGAATTCGCTTGGTCCCTTTGGGATAGTTGGTGCTCATCTTATTAATCACTGAAGTAAAAAACTACAGAGTCACTTAAGTTCATTACTCCCACTATTTCAAACCAAATAAATATTATTCTCCTTCAACCAGACTGTTCTCCAAAATGTCATTAATCCCACCTTGCTCATTTCTCCATCTTTTTTGAGAGTTCGTTTTCCTCTTTGCTTTTAGCAAACTTGTTGAAAGATTACTTTGGGTTAGGCAGCTATTTAAAAGCATTTCCCCTATCATCTTATTGTATCCTCCTGGCATCCCTAAAAAGTAGCTACTTTTAATTTATTTATATTTTTAGAAATGGGGTCACACTTAGTTGCCCAGGATAGAGTGCGGTGGCTACTCAGGCACAATCACGGGCAGTATGGCATTTAACTCCTGGGGTCAAGTAAGCTTCTTGCCTATGCCCCTGAAATAGCTGGGATATTGGGTGCTCACCATTGTGCTCAGCAAAGACAAACAGACAGACAAATCCATTTCAGCCCTTTTGACATATGGAGCAATTGTGGTGTAAAGATCTTGAGTGATTGATCACACAATAAATAAACTTTCAAAATGGTTGGTCTAGCTGGAGAGTTCACGCTTTTTATTATTATTATTTCAGCTTAATATGAGGACACACATGTTTAGGTTATATTGTTTTTATTTCCAAGGTAAAGTTCAAGTTGTGGTTGAGCCTTTCACCCGGGAGCGTGCTGAACATCCTCATGCTGTGCACATTAGGTGAGATCCCACCAATCATCCTCCCTCTTCACCTCTTCCCTCTTCATCCTCACTCCTTCTTCCCTCTTCTTCATCTCCCTCCCTCCTCGCTAGACTATACTTGTCTTTTTCTTTTATGCAGATGTGTAGTTGTTTATATATTGGAGTCATGTGAAATACTTCTTAATCTAAAGCATTTCATTTAAGGGATACTCAACTGATACTAACTGAATGGTAATATTCACTATGCCAGGCTTTACTGGATAAGATATAGCTCTGGTCCTTAGGGTATTTATATTCTAATTTCTTTCTTTTTTTTTTTTTTTTTTAGACAGTCTCACTCTGTTGCACAGGCTAGACTATCATGGCTTCAGCCTACATCACAGCAACCTCAAATTCCTGGGTTCAAGCAATTCTTCTACTTCAGCCTTCCAAGTGGCTGGGACTATAGGCATCCACCATAATGCCCAGCTATTTTTCTATTTTTAGTAAAGATGGGGGTTGATCTCACTCTTGCTTAGGCTGGTCTTGAACTCCTAAAGCTCAAGGAATTCACCTGCCTTGGCTTCCCAGAGTGCTTGGATTACAGGCATGATCCATGGCCACCGGGCCTAGCCTGGTGCTTATATTCTAAATTGGAAAACATACAAACAAGTAGAAGTGAAATAGCAATGAAGGAATTAAATAAGACCGCCAGATAAGAGTCATTAGCATTTTAATGGGTGTTTGGGTACCATAACTGAAAATATGGTCATGTTTCACTGTAGAACTGTCACAGTCAAGGAAGCCCAGGAACCTAGATTGAATGGAAAGAATTACTTCTCAGTAGCTCTCAGACTCACTCCTTTCCCTTACTCTCCTCTTCATTTGCTCTGCCTCAGATTTACTGGCCTTGACAGTCCTATAACACTCCAGGGTTCCCATCTCCCTGGAACCTTGGCACTGCCTGTTTCAACTGCCTGAAAAGCCCTTCTATCTATCAGTTAAATCAGTTTTGCGGTAATAACAAATGACACTAAAATCTACTTATTTTTCAATGGCCAAAGCAAGACATATGGATAAGCCTGAGGTCATTAAGTGGGAAGCCAAATCCTTCTCCTCAAAACACCTGTCCCATAGAGGGGATTTTTGCTACTTTACTTCCTTCAGCTTCTTCAAATGTCATGACCCGACCTCCCTCTAACCACTTTATATTATCTTTCTACCCACCTTCACAACATCACACCCATGCATGCAAAATCCCTATTCCTTTCTTACCTTCTATTGCTTTACTCCTATCCTTAATATGAAGTTTTCTAGATGTTCAGCCAATGAAGTTGTCTAGATGGTCGGCCAATGAAACAATGAGTTATTTTCCAGTTAAAGCTGAAACCATAGAAAAACTATTAAAAAGCTCTACATCTTACTATGTTTATATATTATAGAACCTAAATTATCCACGTTCACATCATCTATTATCTACATAATAACTTTTCTATTGAATCATAACTTTACTATTCACACCATCTATTGTCTACATCATAACTTTACTATTGCATCATAACTTTACTATTCACACTATCTATTGTCTACATCATAACTTTACTATTGCATCGTAACTTTACTATTCACACCATCTATTTCTATATCATAACTTTACTATTACACTGTCTTCAGCAATGTGACTCTGTCATTATGGAAAACTTACCCCAAAACATAAGGTTACAATTTACTTCCTTGTTCATTTCAGGAAAATCCATTTCAATGAACCCCTTACTATTTAACTTTCAAATACAACATCAAATGACTGTTTACCCCCAAATGCTCCCTGAGAATTCTCTCCTAGAGGTGTCTACCAATCCTAAACTATTGTATCATTAACTTCGCCTCCTTCTTGCAAACCCTTAGCTTTGAAAAACCTGCCTTTAAAGCCAGATCTCAAAAACCTTTAAATATCACTTCTTTGCCCTCTTCCCTCCCAGATGCAACTAAGATTCTCTTGAGGGAGGGTGAGGCAATAAACTCAGTTTTGCTTTATTTGAAGTTGTTCTGCTGGCATTTTAGGGGATCTCGCAGTCAATGTCTTTTCGGTGAGCCAGAGAGATGTAAGACACTCAAGTCAAAGTTTAGAACAAACCATAGATCCTAATTCTCTTCCTTAAATTTGTGTTTAAAATACAGATAACTAAACAAGTCTACAAGGCGTTTAGCTAGTTCTACTTGCCTGCGTATTCATCACCACTAACTCCACATTGGAAACCAAATAAATGAGACCTGAAGGACTAGGCTTTGGGCAGGGGATTGTCTATCATCTCTGGAAGTGATATTTTAAAATCCATTAGTCTGCTTTTAGTTATTTTTAGGGACTAACAGTTTATCATTTACTTATGAATATGGTTAAAATGACAATGAGGAAAACACAAATGAATGTAAAAAAATGTTAAAAGGAGATCCCAGTCACTTCTTAGTGAGAGTCCATGGAAAGATAACCATGTTACAAAGTGAGGTGGTAGACCTGGGTAGGATATGAAAAGGATATAATGAACCCCTCTGTGATCCGAGTGACCCACATGACAGGGTTTTGGGTAAAACGAATAGAATTGGGTTAGAAAATATATATGCTGCTGTATAAGTTAGCACGTTAATAACCTACAGTAAACTTATAAAATACTCTTAAAAGCTAAGATATCATCCTACTAATGTGCTAGCATGTTTTATACGGTTTGTGAGGTATCTTTAAAAATTGAATATATAGTAACTTTTTTGCTCCACGTTTTTTGAGTCATAAACATTCCTGTGCAATTCTCTCTCTGCAATGCATGTAGTATTTTAACGGAGTCCTAAGGTGCTATTATGCTTGGCTTATATATCATTGTTTCCAAGCTTGTTTAAAAGTAGACAGTCAGGTGATTTGGATGGCACTTAAAAATAGATGCATTCACAATACCCAAAATAACAAAACAACCACACAGCCTTTGCAAGTCAATCCCTTAAGAATCTGCCCCAGCAACACCTAATTACTGGTAAGTTTATGGAAGACTTCTATAGTAAAGCACTGTGCTAAAAACTTCCCATTTAGTTAATCATGTAATCTTTATCCTCACACAGCCTTCTGAGATAAGCCCTATTATTAGCCCTGTTTAAAGGTATGAAAACCAAGGATTATTCTGTAGTTGCCTAGAGATGAATACAAACAGCAGTGGTGGAGCCTGGATTCCCACCCAGATTTCCCAACTGACCCCCAAACCATAGCTAATAATTGGTCCCTTATTGTTCCACATTGTGGAAATACAGGGTTTTCAAAACAATTTTTTTCAAGGTCTTATTAAAATTTAAGTACAATAACTCCCGCATGCCCAAACACAAATCTTCCTTAGGAAAAAATTCTGTATGGGCCATTACTTCATTACAGGTATTCTGTAGTCACAAGACTTTTGAATGGAGTAGATGTGCTTAAATCTTCGAACAGTGATTTAAGGTCTCCGAAGTATAAAATCACAAACATATTGAGTACTTGAATGGAGTGCCAGGGAAAAACAAACGCTTTTCTTTTTCATTAACACCATGGGACTATATTGAAGAGCTATTATTACATCTAGATAATAAATAAAAATTAATTACATACTAGCCATATGGAATACATAAAATTACGTTGATATTATGTATTTAGAGATTTATTGATATATTTTAGGAAAAAGCAACAATAACAAAAATCACTCATGAGAATGTTTTTAGAATTGAGACCTTGATCACTAATCCTATTTTTTACTTTAAGGTCAGTGGCAGAAATAATGAGAGCCACATATGTAATGCAAAATTTTCTAGTAGCCACTTCTTTAAAATGCAAAAGGAGAAGATACTTTATATTCTTTTCTATGCTGAATCTTTAAAATCCAGTGTGTGTTTCCCCCTAGAGAACATCTCAGCACACACGTCCACATCTCAAATGCTCACTGACCACATGTGGTCTAGGTAACTGTTTTGGACAATATAGATCTATTTTTCTATCAATTCTCTTAAGACTGTTTTCAAAGAACAAAACGACTTTGGCTGGAAATAAATTATTATATGCTAGCTGGAATTTTTCAATTTGTTCAGTTAACAATCAACTCAGGTTTTAACAATCAAATTAGGTTTGGGGGTTTGAACTGAATTCCTTTTTGAAGATTCTAGACACTACGACAAAGTCAGGCATTTTTTTTTTGACTGTTGCTTCTTTAAACATTTTTTAAAATAAAAGACTACAGGCTGCTAGTGGAAAGCTTTTTAAAAAATCATTTATTATTATCTGATTAACCAGGTATATAATTAATTATATTGTCTAACAAATATAACTTGCTGATGTATCTAGCATGCAGAGATTTTATAAACCCTGTTTTCAATAATCCCCCAACATCTCTCTGGAATTATGTAGTTTACTATTTTGTTAATATTTATACATAAAAAGACTTGAAAGCTAAGAGAGGTTAGTTTACTCTTCTAGCCCATTTGGGTTGCTATAAGGGAATACCTGAGACTGGGTAATTTATAAAGTGGTTTAGTTGATTCACAATTCTGATGTCTGGGAAAGTTCAAGATAGAACATCTAGGAGGGTTCAGTTGGCTTCCACTCACGGCAGAAGGTGAAGGGGAGCTGGCAAATTCAGAGATCATACAGTGAGAGAGAAAGGTAGGGGAGGTGCCGGCATCTTTTTAATAACCAGCTATGGTGGGAACTAAGAGCAAGAACTCACCCTAGAGCAAGAGAATTAATCTATTCATGAGGGAGCCACCCCTCACCCTCAAGACCCAAACACATCCCACTAGGCCCCAACTCCAACAGTGGATCAAATATCAACCTGTGGCTTTGTTCACAGTTGGGTAGCTAGGAGCAAGGTGGATGACTGGTATGGGTAGGCAATTTTGGATTGGTTTGGGACAGAATGTCCTAGGCTATTTTGGAATGAGGATGCTTAAGACCTTGCAGGTGGGTTGTTTTGAGTACAGAGTTAATTAAGACCCTGGGAGATATCCACAAAGCAGCTGATGCTCCTCAAAGTTGTACCTAAGCCGAACTGTGCTTTCCGTGGAGCCTGCAGTCTCTAGGACAGGCCCGGCCTGCTGTGCAAGGTGTTAACAAACTTTCTTTTCTTGCTAAAACTTTACTTGCTCTTTTTAATGATCTTGGTGACTACCTCAAGCCTCCATCCACAATGCCACTCCAACAGTTTAGAGGAGACAAATATCCAAGCCATTGCAATTACGTACCCAACACATTTAAATATGATATAAAACTTATGCTCTGAACCCGGGGTTCTCGAAGTTTGGCTTCAGGATCAACATCATCATCACCTGGGAACTTGTGAAATATGCAAATTCTAATCCCTATTCCAGACCTACTGAACCAGAAACTCTGTAGTTCTTGTCTTTTAGTGTCTGTGTGTATGCATGTGCATATGTATATACACTTGTATTACAAATGTTCTTTTTTACAAAAGTAGTCTATGCATGTCTTGTATAAATATGTGTATATGTTCATATATATCCCGTAAGAATATAAGCCGTATTTCTGAATGTGAATTTAAAGCTATATTTCTGAATGTTGCTTTTTAAATTCTTATTTTATCCTATAATAAGTTTTGAATTAGATTTTTAAAAATGTAAAAGTTCTGATGTTGAGGTATGACATGGGAAGTAGCTCCCTGGGCTCAGAGTGATGGCACAAGGCAGGCACTAAAACTGACATTGTCATAAATTGAGAATTTAATTCATTTAAACTTCAAAAATGATAACCTAAGGTCTGTTCACAGTTGCATTTCTACTCATCTTCATTAATGTCATTCTAGTTTTATGTTAAACTAGGCTTCCTTTCTATTTTCTGCTGTTTTATAAGCTGCCTCAAATATTTTGTAGTAATTTTACTTATTAATAACCCTAAAGAGAATTTAACAAACCGGAAAACTAGAATAATTATTTTTATCATTCATTTGAAATGTACCTATATACTCGAGTATAAGCCGAGTTTTTTCGCCACAAAATTTGTGCTGAAAAACCCGAACTCAGAACAAATTTTGTGCTGAAAAAACTCGGCTTATACTCAAGTATATACGGTACTTATCTATTAACACAAAAATCTTTAACTCCCTCTTTCACTACAAGTATCTATGTAGTAACAAGGTGACGTATCTCTAGAGTTGGAGGGGAGAGTGACATGTATACAAGCTGTTGGGCCCTAGACTGTTCCAGGAGCCAGGCTCCTGACCCCAGAGTGACTTAGTGGCTCAACATGCTAGCCTTCTCTGCCCGCTCTACCCTTTGCCTTTCTCTCTGCCCAGTTCATTCAGAAAGTCTTCACACATTTCACAGGTGTGACTTCTTGCACATCTCAGACACGGTGGATGCCAAATGTATCATGAGCTAAAGATACCTTGACTTTCCTTACCATCAAAGTGTCGTTTGTCCGCAAACTACTTTATAGCCAATTTGGCTACTCAGTGAAGATTATGTGATTACTGAGAAGTTAAATGACAGCACTCCCTGTTCTTTGCAGCTAATTTCCTCTCTAGGGGGTGTAGGGGAAGGTTGGGTTTGAATAGCTAAAATAAAAGCTGTCCAGGTGATATAATTTGAGATAACAGATCAGTCTTCCTGGCTTAACTCATTTCCCTCCTTCGTTAGGGAAGTTTTCTATATGACATTTCACTACTCCCAGCAGCAAAACCTAAGTGGTTCGACTAGCCAATGCTAGTCCCTGAGTTACAAACATCCAACTGACCTACAACTTGCACTTATCAACAGAGGTAATAGGTAAATGTGCCTGTTCCAACTTACATAGAAATTCAATTTAAAAACAAAACTATAGAACCTATCTTGTTCATAACCCGGGGACTCCCTGAAATGTAACCAGTGCCCTGTTTTTCGGTGCCACATTGTGAAATTTTCTAGCCCATTTCTTAAAAAGCTAATACTGACTTTTACCCTTTTTCTTTCCAGCAGTTGCATCCCTGCACAAGTCCCCTATTAAATGATGTGCTTGTTTAGAAGTTCCAGATAGACCCCCATAAGGAGATTGCCTCAAGGCTTCAGATAATCAGGAAACAGCCTGGGAAAAGACACCAGCCCATTCACCAGGTAGAGCAACAATTCAAGGCAGTCATCGTGCTGACTCCTGCACACCCTTCACACCAAATTCCCTTTTATAAACCCCTGCCCTCAGCCAAAACTTAGGAATGGTTTCTTTGAGGTATGAGCCTTGGTCAGGTTTTGAATAAAGTCATTTTATTTTCCTTTGACTACACCTCATCCTTGTTACTAGCTTTTGGAAGCAGTAAGAGCCAAGCCTGTTCTTGATTCCAGTAGGAGAGGGCCAGTGGACTGGCTCTAGGTTGCCCCATCTGGTTAGCCATAAAAGTTATCATAGGACTTGTCTAAGTTGCCAGTGGTTTACAATGCAGTTTAGTTTCCTGAGCTGATGAGATACTCTTTCTTTTACATAGATAATCAAAATTAACTAATATCTAATAACAACAATAATAATAATATCTAATGTAGGGGTGAAGAGAATTTTTTCCCTCCCCTTCTGAAGGTTAGAGTCTGCTGATATAAACTGACAATAGACAATTTAAAGGAGAAAAGATGTACAAATATATTAATGTGCATAAACATGGGACCTACAGCATATGGGACTCAAAGAAGAGCCAGATGGCTGAAGCTTAAATAGTACCCTCTACACAGGGCAGAGGGAAATGAGAAAACAGGCAATTCTGAGTGTAGCAAGTGAGTTTTATATAGATGTTTAATGGGCCCCCAAAGCAGATAATAATTTGTAAATGATTCTCTTTGAAAATTGAGTGGCACTGTGAGAAAGACAATAGCTTGTGACAAAGTCTAGGTTGGTGACATTTCTCAGTCTTCCTTCCTGTGCTATGCTATAATTTCAGGAGAGAGAACTGAAGACCATTGTGTTCCTTCTGGAAGAACCTCAGAGGAGGAGACTTCTGAGAGAGAGCTCTACCCTGCCCACTAGCAGAGAAGCAGGAGGTCAGTAAGTCCTTGGTTCTGAGGCTGCTTCAAAGGCCTTTGAATTTCAAAGTTCAAAGTTCTTAACATGCCATAATGCCAAATTTGGGGGGTATATTTTCCCAAGCCCCAACAATGGAAATGCTATACAGAAAAATTAAGCAAAGCAAAATAATAATAACTCAGGTTGACATGGTGACCAGTATCGTTAGTACAATACACACCATTAATACAATTTAACATCCTTTTATTGTAAAGGTTCAAGGGCACTGGCAGTGTAATTAAGAATTTTCATGCTTTTCCTTAGCTCTTCTTTATGAATATCTGGATTTCCTAGCATTGGAAATGTTAACCTTTGACATTTTTCAAAGCAAGCTAGCCCTTCAAAGCCAGGTTACTGTAACGATTGTCTCACAGAGAATATGAAACCAAAATGATTTTTATTTGGGGACTTTTAAGTTTTCAAATAGGACCCCTGGAACTTGGGTATACAGCAGAGGCAACTTTAGCTTCTTTTGGATTATCTCTGTGTTTCCTTTTAATCTCAGTGGTTCAACATAGTATTTGTACCCTTTTGGGGTCTCTGAAGTTCAATATGGCATCACTCTGAGGTTAGTTCTGGCAGGAGATTTTACACTGTCAACACTTTAACAGAGAGAAGAAAAAACCTCCCAGCTAATTGCACAAAAGTTGCTACTTCAGCCTCTGCCCCAACCCTGTGACACAGGGCATAAGGTAGATAATGATAGTGGAAGGTCTTTATTACCTCTGACAGCTCCCGGAGAGTTTCAAGCACACATGAAATAATGCCTTGTTTAAAAATCACTTAAGCACATTTCACATTGTTTTCAAAATGCTCTTCCCTGCATCATTCCCACAATCAAGGGAAATGGTGGAGTTGATGAGAGAGGGGAGGAAAAATAATTTCAATAAGATTTTATTGGAAGTCCAATCCCCAGCTGGGAACTGAATTTATAATATAAGAAAGCAGAAGGTAAATATAGTGAAGTGAGGATTGTTGGCAGTTCCCTCTGCTTTTTCAGAATAGCTTAATTGAAGTCCTACCAAGATAGAAACAATCACTTAGCAAATCACATTTTAAAGGCACTTAATGGAGCAACTCAATTCCTAGTGGAACTAACTTTTTAAAATAAAAGAGCAATAACTAAGAATTATTGTGGGTGGATAACAAAATTAAATTCTCATATAGCTGCTTATTTCTCACATTCTGATGAATTATGGCAGGGGTCCTCAAACTTTTTAAACAGGGGCGCCAGTTCGCTGTCCCTCAGACCATTGGAGGGCTGGACTATAGTTGAAAAAAAAAAAAAAACTATGAACAAATTCCTGTGCACCCTGCACATATCTTGTTCTGAAAAAAAAAAAAAAAATGGGAACAAATACAATATTAAAAATGAAGAACAAGTAAACTTAAATCAACAAACTTACCAGTATTTCAATGGGCCTGCTTTTGGCTAATGAGATGGTCAGTGTCCAGTTCCATATTTGTCACTAGTAGTTGTAACAAGTGATGCAAGTTGTGTGCATCGATTAGTCTAGATCTGGTTAGAGATTTCAGATGTTTCATTCTGGAAAAAGTCTGTTCACAGACGTAAGTGCTGCCAAAGATGGTTGCCATTTTGAGTGCATGGTTCCTGAGATTAGAATATGTCTCAGAGGGGAGAGATGCATAGAAATTAGGAAGGCTGCTTGACTTGAATGCATCTTTCAGAGAGTCACAATTCTGCAATTCAGCCAGTTCCTTTTGGTAAATCATATCCACATTTTCAATGTCAATAGAAAATGGGTTACATGGGCGGTGCCTGTGGCTCAAGGAGTAGGGCGCTGGCCCCATATGCTGGGGGTGGTGGGTTCAAGCCCAGCCCTGGTCAAAACTGAAATAAATAAATAAATAAAATTAAAAAAAAAAATTAAAAAAAAAAAAAAAAAAAAAAAGAAAATGGGTTACGGAAAAGCTGTATGTCCTATTCATGGACATGAAACTCTTTAAATCTAAACTGGAACTCCTTTTGCGACTTTTCCAATGACTCCACACATGTTTTGTTTGGGAATGCAACCAATGGTTTTTCCACTAACAGATTTTGAGTTGCAGGGAGACAGCAGAAATTTTCCTCCTTCACTTGTTTGATGGGGAAGCCTAATTTTATTTCAAGTGCTTTCACATGTGATTGAATAGCACAGATGAGCTTCCCCTTTCCTTGAAGCTGCACATTGAAAC
>CAUYPK010124583.1:0-23008 GCA_963574355.1 Loris lydekkerianus | reverse complement strand
TCGTTTTTATTGGATTCTGGATTTTTGGCCTTCCTGGTAAAGTTGTTTGTTTGTGAACGTTTTCCTATCAGGAACAGCACTTGAAAAAGCTTTGTGATGGTTGTCCTCGTGACAGTCCACACTCAGGAGCAGGTTTCCAGCACAGTTTTTACCACTTTGTACCTCTCCTTCATGAGCTCCTCCAAGGGAGGGGCGTGTCCCACCTCACAGTGGTTCAGAAGAAGTGCTCATCTGGGCATGAGCTGTGGGGGCTGTTCTGTGCTCCCCCTTTAAACATCTGAGCCAAGAGAGCTCATTACAAGATTTATATCACCTTTACATGACATGTGTTGTCATATTTAAACAAAAAATGCTTCCTCCATCTTGTGATACATAAGATGGTCAGTTGGGTACACCGGGAATTTGTCAACCTTAGAATGCAGGTTGAAGTCCCTCATCACTGCCCCATCATGCCTTTCAGCCAGCTTTATAATCTTCAGTGGAGAAGCAGGGTCCATCTCCCGTAACAGCATGGCTGCCATTTGTATCCTTTTGTTCTTGTCTATGTGTTTTCATCCCCCAGCAAACTTTAGCAAATTGTTTCACACTCCCTTACTCTCAGTACACTTGTTCTTCAGAACAGGGTCCAAGGGCCAGTCGTGGTGGCTCACACCTGTAACATTAGCACTCTGGGAGGCCGAGGCTGGTGGATTGCCTGAGCTCACAGGTTCAAGACCAGCCTGAACCAGAGCAAGACCACATCTCTAAAAATAGCCAGGTGTTGTGGTGGGCACCTGTAGTCCCAGCTACTTGGCAGGATAAGGCAAGAGAATCGCTTAAGCCCAAGAGTTTGAGGTTACTGTGAACTGTGATGCCACAGCACTCTACCAAGGGCAACAAAGTGAGACTCTGTCTTAAAAAAAAACATAGGATTCGTGTTCCAGGTGAGTTTTAGCATCTCCGTTCTCTCTAAACACTCTGCCTGGTGAGACAGAATTAAACTTGGGATTATCTCCAAAATTTTTCCCATGCTGTAGAACGGACTTGCTCCTGATATACAAGAACAAAACACTGTTTAACAGATTCGGTGTGGACTCTGGTCCACATCCCTCAGCTCTCTCATCCCGACCTTCTCTCCTGCTAAAGGCAGTGAGAGGAGAAGAGTGTCTCCTGAGTCTGAGAGTCTATCTCTGGTCTCCTGGGGCAGAAGTGGCTGCTCCTTCCACTTCTCCTCAATCTACTTGTGCTCCATGCTAGGGATTTCTCTTTAATGTTTCAAAAGAACTTTTTAACCAAATCGTTTTCTGAGACATATAATGACTTTCTCAAAGGAGTCTTACATATAAGAGCAGCACGTATCACTCAAAAGGTGTTTAATGAATGTTAAATAATAATGCACTTTAAGTACTTTGCATCCTCTGCTCTTTGTTAATATCTTTAATTGGCACCTCTAGCAGGGGATTTGAACTTAATTTATTTCAGGTGATACTGCACTTACACAGTTATTCGGTTGACTTAATTAGAGATTTAATTATATTAGTGCCCTAAAGTGCTGTATCAGAGAAAGGAAACACTGACTCATGAATTCACCTTTTGTATTTTTGCGCCATTTCAGAGTATGGTGGACTTTAAACCATAAGGGCCAGAATATGCACTTCTAGCCACATGCTAATGTGAAGGTTCTGTCTACACATCAGCTTTGGGCACTGCCCATTGAAAATGTAATGGTGTGTCAGGAGTAGGAGGAGCTTTTTTTTTTTTTTTTTTAATTATGGCCTTTTCTCTGAAGCTGTTGGAACAGAGGGTATGGGTCCAGTCCCTCACTCATCCACTTAACCGTCTCTGGCTCTACAGGCCCACAGATGGTCCCAGGAGGCAGGATCTGTATCTCTGTATCTCTAGCCTCTGCTAAATGCCTGTATAGGTGTCTAATAAATGCCTGTTGAGGCTCAGCACCTGTACCTCAGCAGCTAGAGCGCCAGTCACATACCCTGGGTTCAAACCCAGCCTGAGCCTGCCAAACAACAATGACAACTACAACCAAAAAAAAAAAAAGAAATGCTGGATGTTTTGGTGGGCACCTGCAGTCCCAGCTATTTGGGAGGCTGAGGCAAGAGAATCACCTGAGCCCAAGAGCTGGAGGTTGCTGTGAGCTGTGATGCCACAGCACTCTACCAAGGGCGACAAAGTGAGACTCTGTCTCAAAAAAAAAAAAAAAAAATTCAGTTGAGCCTGGATGAATAGATTTCATAAGGAAACAAACTAAATGAAACAATCAGAGTAATGTGGAGTGTAAGACAAGATGTAACACATCCTGGTACTTTCAAACTGATAATGTCATAGGGGAAAAAGATTAAAGTTTCATAACAAGTAGATATATCAGGTGAACTGAGATTGATCACAGTTTTTAAAAAAATAGCTAAAAGCACTATTTTGGAACCAACTGTGGAAATTTGCCATGGAATAGATATTAGATAATATTAGGTAATTCTCTAATTAATTTTTCTGGGTTTTTTTGTTTGTTTGTTTGAGACAGTTTTAATTATATCACCCTCGGTAGAGTGCCATGGCGTCACAGTTCATAGCTACCTGAAACTCTTGGGCTTACATGATTCTCTTGCCTCAGCCTCTCCAGTAGCTAGGACTACAGGCATTCGCCACAACGCCTGGCTATTTTTGTTGTTGTTGACCTTGTTGTTTAGCAGGCCTGGGCTGGGTTCAAACCCGCCAGCCCCAGTGTATGTGGCTGGCGCCCTAACCACTGAACTTTGGGCACTGAACCTAATTAATTTTTCTAGTTAACTTTCCTAGCTGTGATAAAAAAAAAATATTGTAATAATGTAGAAGAGTCCTCTTTTTTTTTTTTTAGTGACAGAGTCTCACTTTGTCACCCTCAGTAGAGTGCCATAGCATCACAGCTCACATTAACCTCCAGCTCTTGGGCTTAGGCGATTCTCTTGCCTTAGCCTCCCGAGTAGCTGGGACAACAGGTGCCCACCACCACGCCCGGCTATTTTTTGTTGCAGTTTAGCCGGGGCTGGGTTTGAACCCACCACCCTCGATATATGGGGCCAGCACCCTACCCCTGAGCCCTAGAAAAATCCTCATATTTTAGGAAATGCATATCAAACAAGGGTGAAGCATTTTCAGTCAATGATGTGTCTGGGCAAAGTCCAAATTACTCAGAGCCTACTGGGTTTTTTGGAGGGGAGAGGGGTTTTTTTTCCTTTGTTTTTTTTTTTTTTTTTTTTTTTCAGACAGGGTCTTACTCTGTTACCCTGGCTAGAGGGTAGTGGCATCATTATAGCTTGCTGCAACCTCAAACTCCCGAGCTCAAGAACTCCTCCTACCTCAACCCCCTGAGTAGCTCAGACTACAGTTGCCCACTATGACGCCTAGCTGATTTTTCCATTTTTTATAGAGATGGCGTCTCACTGTGTTGCCCAGGCTGTTCTTAAACTCCTGGCCTCAAACAGTCCACCCATCTCAACCTACCAAAGTGCTGGATTACAGTTGAGAGCAGCTGCACCCAGACAGAGCCTACTATAAAATACCCAAAGACATTGTGATCCCACCACCCTTGGCAACTTAAAGTCAGCCATGATGGGAGTATTTATGCCACAGAAATCTGCAAATATGACAACTCTAAGCCTTTTCTTTTTTAAACCCCTAGAGAACCAATTTACCAGTTTTCCACTGCCTACAACGTACTTCCAAATGGTTCAGAAAAGACACACATACACACACAGAGATAGAACAAAAATGACAAAATACTACCAATTATTGAATCCAAATAGGGAATATATGTGTTTGGCCACTCATTGTACAAGTCCAGGAGTCAGCAGACTTTTTCTCTGAAGGCCAAAGTGTAGATATTTTTTATTTCAGGCTATACCGTCTCTCTGACAACTTCTCAACTCTGCATCTGCCGTTATAGCAGAGAAGCAGCCATGGACAATACTTAATGAATGGTCATGATTATGTTCCAAAACTTTTTCTTTTTTTTTGAGACAGAGTTTCACTTTATCACCTTCAGTAGAGTGCCATGGCATCGTAGCTCACAGCAACCTCAAACTCTTGGGCTCAAGCTATCCTCTTGTCTCAGCCTCCCAAGTAGCTGGGACTATAAGCACCAGACACAACGCCCAGCTATTTTTAGAGACGGGGTCCCGCTCTGGCTCAGGCTGGTCTCCAACTTGTGAGCTCAGGCAATCCACCTGGCTCAGCCTCCTAGAGTGCTGGGATTACAGGCGTTAGCCACTGCTTCTGGCCTTGGAATCTCTCATTTCTCTCCAACACCGTATTCCCACATTTATACCTAGGTTTTGCTGCTTTTCACAATTTGCTTTTTTTTTTTTTTTTGAGACAAAGTCTCACTGTGTCACCTGGTTAGAATGCCATAGCATCATAGCTCACATCAAACTCAAAGTCCTGGGTTCAGTAGATCTTCCTGTCTTAGCCTCCTGAGTAGCTGAGACTATAGGCACCCACCATAATGCCTGGCTAGTTTCTCTACTTTTAGTAGAGACAGGGTCTTGTCCTTGCTCAAACTCATCTCTAACTCCTAAACTCATGTAATCCACCTGCCTTGACCTCCCAGAGTGCTAGGATTATAGGAGTGAGTCACCATGCCCTGTCCCTTTAATAGCTTCTGGCTGATAGGGCAGAGAAGGATCATTCTACTCTTTACAGTCAGTAGATGCTCAATTATACTCATAATGTAAACATCTAGTCCTGTAGATATTTATATACCTGCAAGTGCTAACCTAGAAATCTAGACTAGGAGGAGAATGATGGACTGTATAATTTAGATTTGGAAAGAGTAAAGATAATGAAAATAGGGAAGTATTCTTTTATTCTTTCTCTGTTTGTTTCTTTCTCTTTAAGAGTGCTCTAAGGCCAGGCATGGTGGCTCATCCCTATAATTATCCTAGCACTCTGGGAGGCTGAGATGCAGTGGATTGCTTGAGCTCACAAGTTTGAGACCAGCCTGAGCAAGAATGAGACGTCGCCTCTAAAAATAGCTGGGCATTGTGGCAGGCGACTATAGTCCCAGCTACTCAGGAGGCTGACGGAAGAGGATCTCTTGAGCCCAAGAGATTGAGGTTGCTGTGAGCTGTGACCCCACGGCACTCTACACAGGGCAACAGAGTGAGACTATCAACAACAGCAAAAAGCACGCTCTGATCCAAGTTCATTTAGCTTTGAGGTTATTGTGTATCAAGTCAAAATAGACTTGGTCTTGGTGGATGAGATGATTTTCTTGACAATGACTAAAGACTTGAAGGAGAAGTACGTCATCTCAGCATCTGTGGTGAGTTAGACACTATCAAGCACTCTATGCTATTTTATATAGTCCCCCCAATGGTACTACAAGAAACTGAAATCTTTGTAAACTTGGCGATGCCATGAGAACTGAAAACAGTTCAATGGCTTCCCTTAGATTTATACAAGGAAGATTTATACTTCCCTTAGATTTATACAGTTAGAATGGGAGCTTGAATCTAGTTGCTCCAATACCTGGCCCTGTTTTATTGCCTTTATCCATTCATTGATTGACAAAAAAGCAGGGAAACCTGGGCTGAAACAGTTCTCAAAGTTTACATGCAGGGTGGAAATAATCTGTGGAGTGCTGAGAATCTGTTGGAGTTTAATATTAAGTGCCACTGACAAGGGATTAGAAAACCTGGCTTCCAACCACTTTCCGTGTGTGATCTTGAGTCATTGAATTTCTATGGACCTCTATTCCCTTGACTGTATAATTAGAGTAATAAGCCTCCTAATTTCTTTTATTCTTTCATGTTTCATGCATTATGCAGGAAGTCCCACGAGGAGATAGATAAGAGAATGGAGAAGTGTAAGACTGTATAATAATGCTGTACTCCAGGTCCACACAGGGTGCTCCTGTGGCTCGGCACCCATAGGTCAGTGGTTAGGGTGCCGGCCACATATACTGGGTTTAAACTTGGCCTAGGCCTGCTGAAAACAGCAATGACAACTACAACAACAACAAATAACTGGGTATTGTGGCAGGCACCTGTAGTCCCAGCTACTTGGGAGGCTGAGGCAAGAGAATCGCATAAGCCCAAGAGTTTGAGGTTGCTGTGAGCTGTGATACCACAGCACTTTACCCGGGGCAACATAGTGAGACTTTGTCTCAAAAAAAAAAAAAAAAAGAGTGATGTCTAGCACCTTAGGGCCATCATCCTTGCGAAATGCATTCTACATAGCTGGAATTTGAGGGAGCTTGGAGAGGGAACAGCCCAGGGGAGATGATAGGTCACCTCTGAGAACATCATCTAGTTCTCTTAAATACATAATTAACGGAGGAAAGGGGTGGGGAGAGATTGGGCAAGAGCTAGATCAGGAAGGAACTTTGGTGCCTAATGAAAGAGCTTGGACTTTCAAAGCTATTAGGAAGGCAATGAAGGCTTTTAAGCAAGATCATGTTTGCATTTCTTTTTTTTTTTTTTTTTGAGACAGAGTCTCAAACTGTCACCCTGTCATAGCTCACAGCAATCTCCAACTCTTGGGCTCAAGCAATCCTCTTGCCTCGTTTTCTCTATTTTTAGTAGAGACAGGGTCTTACTTTTGCTCAAGTTAGTCTCGAACACCTAAGGTCAAGCAATCCACTGCTCCCAGCCCATGTTTGCATTTCCTAAAGCCCTCCTTGGTAGCATGGCAGATGGAGTCACAGTGCAGAACTGATAATGGGAAGACACTTTAGGAAGTCATTGCAAAAAATAACCCGGGCGAGGGTTGAAGATAGCCTAAACTAATATAGTGGCAATGGGGATAAGGAGCAGAGGGTAAACGTGAGTGCTCTGAAGGAGGTAGAATGACAAGGGTTTACTGACTATCTCAGTCAAGATGGCAGCAGATAATCTCACCGTCTTGGAGGCTAGAACAGCAAAGTTGGGTTTCTTGCCATGCTGCATGTCTGCACAGGCAGGAGTGCATGGTGGTGTTCCCTGGGGCCACTCAGGTCTGCCTGAGGAGCACCTCCAGTGTGACTGGCTGATGGGCCAGAGGGAATACCCTGGAGGGACTCACATGCACAGTTAGTTGTGCAGCCTGGAGGTGACATGCATCATTCACCTGCCACTCAGGGGCTGGAACTTGTTGCCTGGCCCCACCCAATCTCGGGGAGCCAGAAATTTCAGTCATGAGTTAGCAGCCCTGGGACTGCCCTGGTGCCTGACTTGGATGTGGGTAGAGAAGAGGCTTCTGAGGTTTCTGACTTAAGGAATTAGGCAGACAACAGAAGCCCTCACTGAGAAGAAGATAGCCCTAGGGCAAGGGAAAGTGGGCAACCAAATCATTGTAAGTCTTTTTCAGCTCTGAAGTGTAATCATTTTATTGGTTTTCATCACTGACGGGAAGGATTGAAAGTACACTTGCTCAGCAAGAGTTTACTTTATTCTTTACAAGAGTTTTAGTTCATTCTTCCCAGTCAAATAAAATCTTTTAGTTTTAAAAATGTAGCACTCAGGGCAGCGTCTGTGGCTCGAAGGAGTAGGGCACCAGCCCCGTATGCTGGAGATGGTGGGTTCAAACCCAGCTCCAGCCAAAAACTGCAAACAAAACAAAACAAAACAATAACAACAACAAAGTAGCATTCCGGGTGGTTCCTGTGGCTCAGCGGGTAGGGCACCGGCCCCATATACCAAGGGTGGCAGGTTCAAGCCCGGCCCCAGCCAAACTACAACAAAAAAATAGCCGGGCATTGTGGCAGGCTCCTGTAGTCCCAGTTACTCCAGGGGCTGAGGCAGGAGAATCGCCTAAGCCCAGGAGTTGGATGTTGCTGTGAGCTGTGACACCACAGACTCTACCAAGGACAATAAAGTGAGACTCTGTCTCTACAAAAAAAAAAAAAAAAAAAAAAAGTAGCATTCAACAGTGATGCCCATGCTCAGTGGTTACAGCGCCAGCCACATACACCGAGGCTGGTGGGTTTGAACCCAGCCTGGGCCAGCTAAACAACAGTGACACCTGTAACCAAAAAATAGCAGGCGCCTATAGTCCCAGCTACTTGGGAGGCTGAGGCAGGAGACTCACTTAAGCCCAAGAGTTTGAGGTTGCTGTGAGCTGTAAATGTAGATGCCATGGCACTCTACCAAGGGTGACATGGTGAGACACAAAAAAAAAAAAAAAAAAAAAAATGTAGCATTCAAGGCTGGGTACAGTGGCTCATGTCCGTAATCCTAACTCTCTGGGAGGCCGAGGGGGTTGATTGCTTGAGCTCTTGAGTTCGAGATCAGCCTGAGCAAAAGCGAGACCCCATATCTACTAAAAATAGAAAAACTGAGGCAAGAGGATCCCTTGAGCCCAAGAGTTGGAGGTTGCTGTGAGCTGTGATGCCACGGCATTCTACCCAGGGCAACAGCTTGAGGCTCTGTCTCAAAAAAAAGTAAATAAAATAGCTGGGCTTTGTGGCGGGCACCTGTAGTCCCTGCTACTCAGGAGGCTGAGGCAAGAGGATCCCTGAAGCCCAAGAGTTTGAGATTCCTGTGAGCTGTGACACCACATTATGATGGTGCAACAAAGTAAGACTGTCTCAAAAAAAAAGTAGCCTTCAGATCTGATACTGTGTGGCTTAGTTGAATTTTCATATGGACTATTGTGTCGACATGTGGTGTTTAAAAAAAAGTTATTGACCAAGCTGTTAGTGAAAGCTTCCTCACGTAAGAATTTAAGGCTGTGGAATTGAAAATGCCAGAGATGTAAATGCCCTTGCCTTCATTATCACCCTCCCCCAGCCTGGCACAGTTCAAGATATCAAGGGTGGGAGTCGAGGAGGTGTAATTAGGCTGAACCGAGCCTATTGTGCTGCACTGGAGCTCAGACACCAAGCAGCCTTAGGGAATGGTAGTGCCTCAAGAACATTGGGTAATGATGTCTCTTCCTCAAAATAACATACCAGAAATACCGAACATATACTGTTTTTTCTCGTCTTTGTTTTTCACCTCCCCTCCCCAATTTAACCAGGATGCTTACTGCTTCCCTTCAAAACTGACTTTTATCGTATATTTGTTTCTTAACAGTTGCGAGAGACAATCAAAGCTGGCAAAGGTGTGACTTCGGCTATTGACCTGTGTCGTTACCATGGAAACAAGGCCCTGGAGGCCCTGGAGAGCTTTCCTCCCTCGGAGGCCAGATCTGCTTTAGAAAACATTGTGTTTGCTGTGACCAGATTTTCATGACACCAAATTAAAAAGACACCATTGTTAAGTTAGCTGAAGAACCTAGGGAAAAGGTGATGGAGAAAGCTTTCATGATGAAATATCTAAATGTGTTAATCACTTTGGAAACCTATACACTTTTCCTTCTTTTTATCACTCTGCTAAATGTATACTGCCTTCTTTTTGGAACTGCTACAAACAAAATTAGAAGAAAAAAAGGTCAAGCGGTTTTCACTTGTCACACCAGAAGCACACTTGAGGCTGCAGTAGCAGAAATAATTAATGAGATTCGCTCCTGTGACCTCAGCAAATGGACAGGAAATAAGTCCTTATTGATTGGACCGAGCCAGGGATGGCGCCAGGGCGGTGGCCTGTGGTTTTCCTTCTAGAGAGGACAGAGCAAGCTAGAAGCTGCAGGTGTCAAGAGAAACACTATCCATACCAACCGGTGAGGACTGTAAGATCAAACGAGTGACCAATTGGTCATAACAGAAAGTAGCTTGAGGAATTAAGGAAACGATGCTTTGTTTGTCATCTGCAATTATGTCACGGTATTTATTAATACAATATGAACGTGCTTCGTGCTTCATGGTTTTTGTAAGGTTTTTTTGGAAAAATTGCTAAAAAGTTGCCAAATATTTGAAGTAGAAGATTAAGATGTTGTTGAATGTTAAATTGGTTATATTAGGGATTGTCTGCTTTTCTTTCTTAGAGGTCAAATATTTTTTCAACCACATTTCTTTTTTTTTAGTGAAAAGGAAACTTTTTTGTCAAGGGAAATATATTCATTTATAATACTGTGATTTAGGGAATACCTTTAATTTTTACAAGTTTCAGAAATATAATTGTCATATGGGGGGAATTCATTAATGAGAATTTTCTTTGAACCTTAGAATGTCAAATTTTGGTCTTGAGCTGCAGACATCCAATTACAGAAAGAACATAAGCAATCTCACAGGCCTGCTGTTGGACACTGTCTCTGTGTGGTTCATAGGAGATGATTTTTGTGGTCTGCACGCGTGCAATATGAGCACGCCACTGACAAGAAGGCTGAGTTTACATAAATGATCTAGATTGAAACTCAGCTACCTTTGTTCCCTATGTGGTGTAATTACAGCCCTATCTGGAGACTGAGAACACAGCAAACAGATTTTATTACCTAGCTCACTCCAACACTGAGTGAAGTTATTTTAGTTAAATTCCTCCCCCCAAAAGTTATAAAACGATTTTATCAGTGCCCAACATGTGGCACGTGATGAAGAAAAATGTCAAACTATGGAGGACAGGTTATTGTGAAATTTTTAAGTGTACTTAAAATATTGTAATCATACAGTTTATGCCACTACATCTTTAAGTCTATAGATGTAGATTCAAAAAACACTTCACTCTTCTGTTTGAAATGTCTTTTCTCACTGAAATTGGCTTAATTAGTAACTGTGGCTAAGATGCTTTAGATCAGACTAGGTTTTAATCATTAACCTCCCGGGAGGAGGAGCCACACGTTGTGCTCCTGTGTGCTCTTCGGCTGCAGAACTGCAGGAAGCTGTAGGCTTCATTAAGCAGATGGCTGGGGACAGCAGGGCACCAACAGGCTCCTAGGGCTTCTCCAGGTCTGGGTCAGCATCTGGTTTGCTGTGTGACCTTGCACAAGTCACTTCCCTGTAGCCTCAATTATCTCAAGCGAGATTAAACAATATAATGTATGAAATCCCTTCCAGGTTTGTTTTATTTTCTAAAAGTTTGCAATTCCGGGCCATCCAAATAGGAAAGCTGCCATGTGAGATTCAGAGAGGAGGGGAGACAAAACCCACAGAGAGGTGCTAACAGAATGCCGAGAACTTACTGGCGAGCTTCTTGCTGAGCTGCCTCCCAGGTGACCTAAAGCATCGAGGCTGTCCTTCATGTGACATGTAGCCCTGGACTCTTCTGTTTTGTTTTTTGTTTGTTTTTAGACAGTCTCACTTTATGGCCCTTGGTAGAGTGCTGTGGTGTCATAGCTCACAGCAACGTCCTCCTCCTGGGCATAGGCGATTCTTTTGCCTCAGCTCTGGAAGTAGTGTTTTTGGTTTTGTTTTTAAGACAGAGTCTAACTATGTCACCCTGGGTAGAGTGCCATGGCGTCACAGCAACCTCAAACTCTTGGGCTTAAGCGATTCTCTTGCCTCAGCTTCCCAAGTAGCTGGCACTACAGATGCCCACCACAACACTCAGTCATTTTTTTGGTTGTAGTTGTCATTGTTGTTTGGCAGGCCCAGGCTGGGTTCAAACCCTCCAGGTCGGGTGTATGTGGCTGGTGCTGAGCCTGGACTCTTCTGTTATAATACCCACATCTCTGCTGTCTTTCAGTCCTTTCCTCCCTTTCATCTTCCCAGATTCTTCATTCCACATCCTGACTCCTGGCTCCTGATCCCTGGGGCAGCAGCCCTACCTTCCCTGCTGAGTGACAGAGCTCTGCCTTACCCACAGCAGGCCTGGCCTCTCTCCTCAGGTGATACAGAGCAAAGCTCTTACATCCCTCAGCACCTTGGCAAGCTTTTATAAAAATGTGCATGTTGGCCCATTCACTCTGAAATATGAAACGGCCTTTCTTCTTGCCCGTTCCTAAGGGATATTGATTTATTAGCTCATATTAATTTATTATAATTTCAGGCGGTCTCTAAGTAGAAATTCCATTCCTTAATCTCAGCCCTCAGCCTCCTGCCTGAGTGTGGCTAGAGAAGGTAATGAGCAGGTAGAGTTAATGGCTCTAGAATGTCTCCCTGGCCCTCACCTCTGCCCACTTGTTTCTTTCTTTTTTTGAGACAGAGCCTCACTATGTTGCCCTCAGTAGAGTGCTGTGGCATCACAGCTCACAGCAACCTCAAACTCTTCGGCTTAACCAATTCCCTTGCCTCAGCCTCCCAAGTAGCTGGGACTACATGTACCTACCACAGCACCTGGCTAGTGTTAGAGATGGGGTCTCACTCTTGCTCAGGCTGGTCTTGAACTCCTGCGCTCAGGCGATCCACTTCCCTTGGCCTCCCAGAGTGCTAGGATTGCAAGCGTAAGCACTGCACCCCACCATGATATTTTTTCTTCCCAATGTCCTACTTACTGACTTTTTATGATAAGAGGCTGGCTTGTCAGATTACCTTAATTTGTATCTAGCTGTTGCTAAGCTATCACCATGGCATCAAGTCATTCAGGCAAATATAGATGCCTAAAAACAAATGTGTAGGAAGAAAAATTGTCCTTAGTCATCTCACTTCTACTGTCAGCAATTTGAGTAGTTTAGCATTAAATCTGTGTCATAGTTACTTCACGGCCGTAGCAAAACAAAACAAACAAAAATTGCATCGTGGCTTGGTGCCCGTAGCACAGCGTTTATGGTGCCAGCCGCATACACCAAAGCTGGTGGGTTCAACTGGGCCTGCTAAACAACAATAACAACTGCAACAAAAAATAGCTGGGCATTGTGGCAGGCACCTGCAGTCCCAGCTACTTGGGAGGCTGAGGCAAGAGAATCACTTAAGCCCAAGAGTTTAAGGTTGCTGTGAGCTGTGATACTACAGCACTCTACCTAGGGCAACATAGTAAGACTCTGTCTCAAAAAAAAAAAAAAAAAATTGCATCTCATAGGGCGGTGACTGTGGCTCTGTGAGTGGGGTGCCGGCTCCATTTACCAAGGGTGGTGTGGCTCGTGAGTGGGGCACCAGCTCTATATACCAAGGGTGGCGGATTCAAACCCAGCCCTGGCCAAACTGTAACAACAACAACAACAAAAATAGCTGGGCTCAGTGCCTGTGGCTCAAGCAGCTAAGGCACCAGCCACATACACCTGAGCTGGTAAGTTCAAATCCAGCCTGAGCCTGCCAAACAACAATGATAGCTGCAACCGAAAAATAGCCGGACATTGTGGCGGGTGCCTGTAGTCCCAGCTACTTGGGAGGTGGAGGCAAGAGAATCACTTGAGCCCAGGAGTTGGAGGTTGCTGTGAGCTGTGATGCCACAGCTCTCTACCCAGGGCGACAGCTTGAGGCTCTGTCTCAAAAAATAACTCCGGGCGTTGTGGTAGGCACCTGTAGTCCCAGCTACTCAGGAGGCTGAGTCAAGAGAATCGCCTAAGCCCAAAAGCTAGAGATTGCTATGAGCTGTGATGCCACAGCACTCTACCCAGGGCGACAAAGTGAGACTCTGTCTCTAAAAAAAAAAAAAAAAGAAAAGAAAGAAAAGAAACAAAATTGCATCTCATAAAAATACAATGATGTCTGCAAATTTTATATTCATCATTTACAAAAGACATGGTTAGTCTTCAAGGAACCTGCATGGTAACATCTATTGCCTCTAGCAACATAAAATATCAGCAGTAGGCTTGGTGCCAGTACCTCAGTGAGTAGGGCGACAGCCACATACCCAGAGGCTGGCGGGTTCAAGCCCAGCCTGTGCCTGCTAAACAACAATGACCACTGCAACCAAAAATAGCTGGGCATTGTGGCAGGCAACTGTCAGTCCCAGCTACTTGGGAGGCAGATGCAGGAGACTTGCTTAAGACCAAGAATTTGAGGTAATTGTTAGCTGTGATGCCACAGCACTCTACTGAGGGCAACCTAGTGAGACTCTGTCTCAAATAAATAAATAAAATACCAGCAGTAATGAATGGTGTCTTTTTTGTTCCTTCTCAATAGTTCAAAAGTTCTTCAAAAACAGTTTTTAAATTTCTAATTCTAATAGATGATTTCAGCAAAATGACATACTATGAGCTATATCATTTGACATTAGTATATATATAAGCTGCACTTTCCAGGTTGGTTGGTTGGTTTGAGACGGTCTCACTTTGTCACCCTCGGGACAGTACCATGGAATCATAGCTCATAGCAGCCTCCAACTCTTGGGCTCACATGATCTTCCTGCCTCAGTTTTTCTATTTTCATTTTCATTTTTATTTTATTTATTTTTTATTTTTTGAGACAGAGTCTCACTATGTCGCCCTGAGTACAGTGCTGTGGCGTCACAGCTCATAGCAACCTCAAATTCTTGGGCTTAAGCAATTCTCTTGCCTCAGCCTCTCAAGTGGCTGGGACTACAGGCGCCCACCACAATGCCCAGCTATTTTTTGTTGCAGTTGTCATTGTTGTTTAGCAGGCCAGGGCCAGGCTCAAACCCACAAGCCTTGGTGTATGTGGCCGGCACCCTACTCACTGAGCTATGGGTGCTGAGCCTTTTTTTCTATTTTCAGTAGAGACGGGAGGCGAGGGGGGGGGAGTGGGGAGGGGTCTTACTCTTGCTCAGGCTGATCTCGAACTCATGAGCTCAAGCAATCCACCTGCCTCAGCCTCCCAGAGTGCTAGGAGGCATGAGCCACCACCAGGCTGTACTTTCTAGTTTTATATCTTATTAGTCTTATAACTTTGCCTCTCCACATATACACAATAGGGAAACAGCTCAGTTTTCTTAGAAGTACCCATCAACACTATCAAAATATGTTTACAGACTGGATGTACTTGTTTACTCAAATAGTAGCATAAATATCTGTTTTTAAAAAGCTTTACCATAAGCCTTTCTATATGATTGGACTGTTAAGCAAGGCTATGATTAGGAAATAAGCCATTTTCCCCTTTGGCTGGTTGTAATGAAAGCTTTCCAACTTAAACATTGTGTTTGAACACTTCTTCCATTCAGAGCATGTGCCCATCACAAAGCACTTTCCGTTTGTAGCATGTCAACTGTGTTATAATTATAACTACTTAACAATGCCAACTAAAGGCAGTAAAAGGTGTATATTTCTTATGCAAATTCCCAGCAGTAATTGCTACAGTTACATATAGTTGCTTGCTCTATTATGTTCAACATCAGCATTATAAAACTGAGTACTCGAAGGAGAAAATAGTACCAAAATTTTATTATTTTATGCCTTAAAGACTTTTGTTTTTGAGACAAAGTCTCACTATGTCACCCTGGGTAGAGAGCTGTGGCATCACAGCTCACAGCAACCTCAAACTCTTGGGCTTAAGCGATTCTCTTGCCTCGGCCTCCCGAGTAGCTGGGACTACAGGCGCCCGCCACAACACCCAGCTATTTTTTTGTTGCAGTTGTTTAGCTGGCCCCGGCCAGATTCAAACCTGCCACTCGCGGTGTATGGGGCTGGTGCCGTAAACGCTGTGCTATGAATGCCAACCCAACCTTAAAGACTTGTATTGAATAAATTAGAAAAATAAAGAGCACAAAATGAAAGTAGCCCTGGCTTACAAAGGACATTTTCAAAAAACAACTGATGACCTTGTAGCTTTTCAGGGGCAGAAAATCATTGCATGACATAGGCTCTTCTGTTTATCTACAAATTTGTGTTTCCCCAAACAGTCCTCTTTGCTGCATCTTTGTCTTAGTAGATTGAGTCCCCTGACTTGGAAACTCTCAGTAGAGAAAGAAATAAGAAACCAGGGTAAGTTCATGACTTCTTTTTACTGACATTTATTAAGTGTTACTGTGTACCGAGCACTGTCTTGGATACAAACATGAACCATAGGATGCGATTCTTTGTATCTTTCTCTCTGTACTATGTGCTCCTTGGGATCAGGTTCTCTTTGAAGCCAGTTGAATGTAACAAATGGAATAGACAGATCTGGGTTCAGATCTTAGCTTCTCCGTCAAACGTGGTATGAGGCAAATTCCCCAAATTCTTCTTGCTTTCTTATAGAAATGGAGACAGTTGGCAGCACCCATAGGTCAGTTGGTAGGGCGCCAGCCACATGCACCAGGGCTGGTGGGTTCGAACCCAGCCCTGGTCTGCTGAAAACAAAAAAATAGCCCGGCATTGTAGCGGGCGCCTGTAGTCCCAGCTACTCGGGAGGCTGAAGCAAGAGAATTGCTTAAGCCCAAGGGTTTGAGGTTGCTGTGAGCTTTGATGCTTTGACACCACAGCACTCTACCAAGGGTGAAAAAGGGTGACTCTGTCTCAAAAAAAAAAAGAAAAGAAGAAGAAGAAGAAAGAAAAAGAAATGGAGCAGTTATGCTTACTAGTAAAGTACCTGATAAGCTCATGAAAACACCTATGATGGTTCCTGTCACAGAGGTTGTCATTCAATAAATACTCTTAAAGGAAATAGATTTTTATAGTGATGAACCAAGCAAGTAAAATAGAATATAGGGAAGGAGCACTGGATTGTAAACTCTTAACTAGAAGAGCAGAGGTTGTAAAATAGCTGTGCAGACTTCTTATAACCTAAAGGAAGGACAAAATAAAGTGAAAAAGTATCTAGAAAAGAGAAGGATGGCTCGAGCCCCCACCAGCAAGTGTAAAGCTTACATCTAGAAAGTTACAAGGTTGGATGAAAACAGTGTTTTGCACGGTGTGGTCTATGAACCGCTTTTATCAAAACCCAAGGGCTTGTGTTGGAGTAAAAGCTTTATCCAGACCTACTGAACCAGAATCTGTGAAGGTGAACTTTGGGAATTCACATCTTCCAGAAGCTTCTAGGTAATCCTCCCATACACACACTCAAGCTTTAGATCCACGGTGTAAATGACAAACTTCTAGGGTTCCACTGGCATCTTAGTCTTGGTGTAATCCAGCAGACACACAAGAGCCATTTGAAGTAAGACAGGTACACTGAGGCTGAGCACCGTGGCTCACACCTGCAATCGTAGCACTCGGGGAGGCCAAGGCAGGTGGATTGCTTGAGCTCACAGGTTCAAGACCCGGTCTCTACTAAAAATAGAAAAACTAAAGCTAGAGAATGCTTGAGTCCAAGAGTTGGAGGTTGTTGTGAGCTATGATGCATGGCTCTACCCAGGGGAACAGCTTGAGACTCTGGCTCCAAGAAAATTAAAAAAAAAAAAATGACAGTTTCATATTATTCAACCTATATCTCATAGGTTGTTCAAGGGATTAAATTAACTAATATGTATAAAATAATTAGCGCAATGTGTAACTTTGTCTTCTTTGGTCATTAGCCTGCTGAGAGAGTAGCTGTCTCTGTTGTTAGTTATCATAAATCAATACAGCAAAAAATCTACTAGAATTGTGTGAGCCAAAAAATCCAGTCATGAGAAATGTAAAGCCACAAGTTTCTGTAGGGTTACAAACAAAACAACCAGTGTAGGTCTGCTTAGTTAGCTGATGAGGACTTTAGGGATCCAGCTACCCTAGCTAAATTCCTTCCAAACTCAGCTGCGATTTGATACCACATGGTGGTGATGGTTGGCCCCAACTTAAATATTATTGGGAATAATTCTGAGTCCAGAGGCAGTGGGATAGCACGGGAGATTCCAGAAATGTCCCAGTTAGTTAGCCAGATTTAGAGATTCAGCTGGGAGAATCACGGGGATTGGAGACACACCCTTCACCTCTTCTCTCTCTGAAACAAGTTCACATGCCCCCCCTGACTTTCATGGCTTGGCTTCCACTTTTTTTTTTTTTTGAGACAGAGTCTCAAGCTGTTGCCCTGGATAGAGTGCCGTAGTGTATAGCTCACAACAACCTCCAATTCGGGTTCAAGTGATCCTCTTGCCTCAGTTTTTCTGTTTTCAGTAGAGACGGGGTCTTGGTTTTACTCAGGCTGGTCTCGAACTCATGAGCTCAAGCAATTCACCTGCCTTGGCCTCCCAGAGTGTTAGGATTACA
This sequence comes from Loris lydekkerianus, assembly GCA_963574355.1. Taxonomy (NCBI): domain Eukaryota; kingdom Metazoa; phylum Chordata; class Mammalia; order Primates; family Lorisidae; genus Loris; species Loris lydekkerianus. Next base: position 5,248 of record CAUYPK010124583.1, on the reverse strand, counting down.
GGCATGAGCCACTGCACCTGGCCTGGCTTCCACTTCATGATCTCCATCCCCAAACCCTATGCCTGCCCTGTTGTCAAACAGAGGCTAGGCTTGGAATGGAAGCCAGTGGCCAGTTCTGCATTATATCTAAAATCATATTTATGGCTTAGTGCTTGTAGCACAGTGGTTATGGCACCAACCACATACACAGAAGGTGGCAGGTTTAAACCCCCACCCAATGACGACTGCAACAAAAAATAGCCAGGCGTGTGACGGGCATCTGTAGTCCTGGCTACTTGGGAGGCTGAGGCAGGAGAATCGCTTCAGCCCAAGAGTTTGAGGTTGCTGTGAGCTGTGACACTACAGCACTCTACCCAGGACAACATAGTGAGACTCTGTCTCAAAAATAGAATAAAATAAAATAAAATATCATATTTATGATGAATGCATTATCAATAGATTTTACTGTGCTTATCAGGAATTCCCTGAATGCTTATAACATAGTAGCACTGTATTTTTTCTTTTATAGCTTTTGATTACTGTTTTGGTTGGCTATAAAAAGCCTTTATCAGGCTGAGACTAATTGAAATTCAAGCAGAAAAAAAAAAAAAGGAAGACATGCAAAGGTGAAAACTTCCATCCAGAGAATATTAACTCTATTGTATCAATGCCTTTGGGGGATGCTCTCTTATTACACAGCAGGCTCAGAATTCTTTATTTGGTTTTATTTCTTTGTTAAATTTCTTGCTGTGCACCTGTAATCATAGCACTCTGGGAGGCCAAAGCGGGTGGATTGCTGAGCTCATGAGTTTGAGACCAGCCTGAGCCAGAGCAAGAACCTGTCTCTAAAAATAGTTGGGCATTGTGGCAGGTGCCTGTAGTCCCAACTACTTGGGGAGGCTGAGGCAAGAGAATCACTTGAGCCCAAGAGTTTAAGATTGCTATGAGCTGTGATGCCATGGCACTCTACTGAGGGCAACAGTGTGGACTCTGTCTCAAAAAAAATTTTTTTTTCTTGGTATGTTGGGGCAGTCTGTCGCTGGTCTAGATTGTACACCCCTCCTGAACACACAAGGAACAAATTGAGGCCTTCTTTGGAAGCTGCAGCTCAGCTCCCCACCAGGCCACGGCAGTGACTCCTGCCTGGCTCCTGAGGCCCCCCACAGGCTGGTGCCTCTAGCTTCCTGCCCAGCTCCTGCTGCCCAAGGCCAGGGGTCAGCAGCTCCACCCTCTGGCTCCCCGCCCAGCTCCTGTGATCCTTGCAGCCAGTGGCAATATCCTCCAGCTCCCCACTGGCTCCTGCTTCTGCGACCTACACACAGCAGTGCCTGAGACCAGCGGGATCACCCCCGACAGTGGCAGCAGGCTGCCCCTGCCAGTGGTGGCAGCTCCACAGTCCCTCACACTGGGGTCAAATTGAGCTGCCAGGGGACACACACACACACACACACCCCACCACCCCCCACCACCCCCACCCCGCTGCCCAGATGCTGAAGACCTTTTGAACTCTCCCACCTGGTCAGTGTTTGTGTTGACTGAGACAATTGGTTTGGAACTCTTGACCTAGGCTGATCACCTGGGGGCCCATCAAGGTTGTACCCTCATTGTGTTGTTGTGGGAGTGTGGGATTCTGCCATTTCGGTTGTTGCCTGAGGGGGGGCGGAATGTCTTAGTTGCTTATATATCTCCACAACTTAGATTTCAGCCCAAAGCCATTGACTCACTAGGATTGGACAAAGACTAGCTGAATACTGGTTAGTGCCTTCTAGCCCCACCACACCAAGAGGGTTCCCAGAGTTTTAGGCAGTATTTCTGAATGTAAAGCTCTAAGGGAAAAGCCACAATCACCACTCCCAGGTGATTTGGTAAAGGGCTGGTTAATTACAACTCTAGGAGCCCTCAATTCAATTTCACCTTGCCAGCTTCTCTAGCCAAATGGTGAAAAATAATCATGGGGTAGAATCAGTGGGGAAACTCTGGCAACATGAATAATCAGAGTAGATCAACTCCCCCAAGGAATGACTAAGGAGACACAACAGAAGATCCCATTCATAAACAAATGGCTGAGATGTCAGAAATCGAATTCAGAATTTGGATTGCAAATAAGATTAACAGAATGGAGGTAAAGATGGAATTAGAAATTCAAGGAGCAATTCAAAAGATGTCTCAAGAATTCAATCAATTCAAAGACAAAATCACCAATGATTTGGCACATTGAGGCAAGAACTTGTAACCCTCAAAGATCTGAGAAATACAGTAGAATCCCTCAGTAACAGAGTGGAGCAGGCAGAAGAAAGGATCTCTGACAATGAAGACAAAGCTTTTGAATGCTCCCAAACTCTCAAAGAGGAAGAAAAGTGGAGAGCAAAAACAGATCATTCCCTGAGAGAATTGTGGGACCACTCCAAAAGAGCAAACATTCACCTCATAGGAATCTCTGAAGGAGAAAGGATGGTCCAAAAGGCACAGATACTCTACTCCAAGAGATAATTGAGGAAAACTTCCCAAGCATGGCAAGAGATAGTGAAATTCAGATAGCAGGCAGTTTCAGAACCCCAGCAAGATTCAACCCAAATAAAGAATCTTCTAGACACATTGTAATTAACTTTGCCAAAGTTAATGTGAAGGAGAAAAATCCTACAAGCAGCCAGACATAAGAAAATCATAACCTACAAGGGGAAGAATATGAGAATGACTGCAGATCTTTCTGCTAAAACTTTTCAAGCCAGAAAAGGATGGTCATTGACCTTCAATCTCCTAAAACAAAACAACTTTCAGCCCAGGATCTTGTATCCAGCTAAAGTGAGCTTCATTTATGATGGAGAAGTTAAATACTTTAATGACATACACACATGGAAGAAATTTGCCATAACCGAACCAGCTCTTCAGGATATCCTCAGATCCATCCTTCATAAAAGTGACCAGCACAATCCTCTACCACTCTGAAAGTAAACTCACTCTGAAATTCTTGACCAAAATCCAGTTTCCACACAGGTGAAAAGATTCAAAATGTTCACTGGACTTGCAAAAAACTTGACACCCAAAATACTACCAGGCTCATCAATACTCTCAATTAATGTGAACAGCTTAAACTGTCTTCTTAAGAGTCACAGGTTGGCTGACTGGATACAAAAACTCAGGCCAGATATCTTCTGCATACAAGAATCTCATTTTACCTTAAAGGATAAATATAGACTCAGGGTGAAGGGATGAGCATCTGTAATACAGGCAAACAGAAATCAGAAAAAAGCAGGGGTATACTTAATAGAGACAGAGTCTCACTTTATCGCCCTTGGTAGAGTGCTGTGGCGTCACAGCTCACAGCACCCTCCAACTCCTGGGCTTAGGCAATTCTCTTGCCTTAGTCTCCTGAGTAGCTGGGACCACAGGAACCCACCAGAATGCTGGCTATTTTTTGTTGCAGTTTAGCTGGGGCCGAGTTTGCACCTGCCACCATCAGTATATGGTGCCGTCACCCTACCCACTGAGCCACAGGCACTGCTGGCAGCACCATAATAGTTGGAGATTTGAACACCCCTTAGGCAGCATTAGATAGATCCTCCCATAAGAAACTAAGCAAAGAAATTTTGGACTTAAACTTCAACATACAACAATTGAATTTAACAGACATCTACAGAACATTTCATCCTAACAAAACTGAATACACATTCTTCTCATCAGCCCATGGAACATCCTCCAAAATTGAGCACATCTTAGGTCACAAGTCTAACCTCAGCAAATTTAAAAGTATAGAAATTATTTCTTGTATTTTCTCAGATATCACGCAATAAAAGTTGAACTCACCAATTACAGGTATCTGCATATTCATACAAAGACATGGAAACTAAATAACCTTATGCTGAATGATAGCTGGGTCTTAGATGAGATTAAGAAGGAAATTGCTAAATTTTTGGAAAAAAACAATAATGAAGACATGAATTACCAGAACCTGTGGGATACTGCAAATGCAGTCCTAACAGGGAAATTTATAGCATTGCAAGCCTTTCTCAAAAGAATGGAAAGAGAGGAAGTCAATAACTTAATGGGACTTTTTAACATTGTAATGGAAGTCTTAGCCATCACAATCAGGCAAGAGAAGGTGATCAAGGGTATATAAATAGGGTCAGAGGAGATCAAACTTTCACTCTTCGCAGATGATATGATTTTATACCTGAAAAACTCCAGGGACTCAACCACAAAACTCTTAGAAATGATCAAGGAATACAGTAGCATCTCAGGGTACAAAATCAATACTCACAAGTCAGTAGCTTTTATATATACCAGTAATAGTCATGCCAGAAAAAGTCAAGGACTCTATTCCCTTTACAGTTGTGCCAAAGAAGATGAAATATTTGGAAATTTACCTAACAAAGGATGTGAAAGGCCTCTATAAAGAGAATTATAAAACTCTGAGAAAAGAAATAGCTGAAGATGTTAACAAATGGAAAAAAATTTCATGCTCATGACTGGGAAGAATCAACATTGTTAAAATGTCCATATTACCCAGGGCGGTGCCTATGGCTCAGTGAGGAGGGCGCTGGCCCCATATACTGAGGGTGACAGGTTTGGGCCTGGCCCCAGCCAAACTGCAACAACAACAAAAAAAAAAATAGCTAGGCATTGTGGCTGGCGCCTATAGTCCCAGCTACTCGGGAGGCTGAGGTATGAGAATTGCCTAAGCCCAAGAGCTGGAGGTTGCTGTGAGCTGTGACGCTACAGCACTTTACCAAAGGTGACAAACTGAGACTTTGTCTCTTAAAAAAAAATAAAAAGTCCATATTACCCAAAGCAATTTACAAATTTAATGCAATCCCTATCAAAGCACCACCATCATACTTTAAATACCTGGAAAAAATAGTACTTCATTTTATATGGGACCAGAAAAAACTTTGAATAGCCAAAACATTACTCAGAAATAAAAACAAATTAGGAGGAATCATGCTACCAGACTTTGAACCATACTATAAATCTATAGTGATCAAAACAGCATGGTATTGGCACAAAAAGAGAGGTAGATATATACAACAGAATTGAGAACCAAGAGATGAACCCAGACACTTATCATCATTTGATCTTTGATAAGCCTATCAAAAATATAAATTGGAGGAAAGATTCCCTATTTAACAAATGGTGCTGGGAGAATTGGCTGGCAAGTCTTCAGTAGAAGACTGAAACTGGACCCACACCTTTCACCATTAACAAAAATTGACTCACTGGATAAAAGATTTAAACTTAAGACATGTATAAAGAGTCTTGAAGAGAATCACTT
>CAUYPK010124580.1:0-18246 GCA_963574355.1 Loris lydekkerianus | reverse complement strand
TTTATTTTTATTTTTTTGAGACAGAGTCTCAAGCTGTTGCCCTGGGTAGAGTGCTGAGGCATCACAGCTCACAGCAACCTCCAACTCCTGGGCTTAAGCCATTCTCCTGCCTCTGCCTCCCAAGCAGCTGGGACTACAGGCGCCTGCCACAACGCCCAGCTATTTTTTGGTTGCAGCCGTCATTGTTGTTTGGCAGGCCCAGGCTGGATTTGAACCCGCCAGCTCAGGTGTATGTGGCTGGCGCCTTAGCTGCTTAAGCCACAGGTGCCGAGCCTCCCTTGGTAATTTAAACTGGCTCATGATTGTCAAATTTCATCTCTAGCCTGGGGCCCTCCTCTGAATGCCTGATGGAAACATCTACCTGTCTAACTGAAATTTCAAACTTAACATTTCCCAAATTGGCCTTTGCCCTCCACTAATCTACTTCTCCCCAGTCTTCCCTGACTTCTGATAAAGGTGACTCCTCCTTTTTAGTTGGTAAGGCCAAAAATATTAGCATAACTCTTCTCTCACTTGCCTTATATTCTGTTAACAATTCCTTTAGGTTTTCCCTTAGGTGTCCAGTTGTTTAGATTCTCTGGGCCACATTGGAAAAAGAAAAGTTATCTTGGGGTACACATTAAATATACCAACACTAAAGTGAGACTCTGTCTCCAAAAATACATATATATGTATAGCCACACTAACAAAAGCTGATGAACAAAAAGAAACCAAAGATGGCGCCTGTAGCTTAGTAGTTAGGTCACATGATCTGGGGTTGCTAGGTTTGAACCCTGCCCTGGCCTGCTAAACAAACAAAATATAGCCAGGTGTTGTGGCAGGTGTAGTCCCAGCTACTAGGGAGGCTAAGGCAAGAGAATTGCTTAAGCCCAAGAGTTTAAGGTTGCTGTGAGCTATGATGTAATAGAACTCTACCGAGGGTGACAAAGTGAGACTCTGTCGCAATAAAAAAAAAAAAAAAGGTCCAGGCTGGGCACAGTGGCTCATCCCTGTAATCCTAACGCTCTGGCAGGGCGAGGTGGGTGGATAGCCTGAGTTTACAAGTTTGAGACCAGCCTGAGCAAGACTGAGGACCTTGTATCTAAAAAATAGCTGGGCATTGTGGCAGGCACTTTTAGTCCCAGCTCCTTGGAAGCTGAGACAAGAGGATTGCTTGAACCCAAAAGTTTGAAGTTGCTGTGAGCTATGATGCTATAGCACCCAATCGAGGGTGACAAAGTGAGACTCTATCTCAAAAAAAAAAGTCCACACATAATTTTCATGATATCTACCATCACATATAGGCAAAAAAACTTCATATAAACTACATGCCACCCATGGGCCACATGTTGGACATCCCTGCAAGTATAGAATATATCCAGAATCGGGTGGTGCCTGTGGCTCAAAGGAGTAGGGTGCCAGCCCATATGCTGGAGGTGGCAGGTTCAAACCCAGCCCTGGCCAAAAACCACACACACACACACACACACACACACACACACACACACACACACAAGATGAATAAACTGAGGTATAGGATGTCCTCATCAAGTTAAAAAAAAAAAGAAAAAAAAGAATATATCCAGAATCTGGCCACTTCTCACTTTCTCTTCTATGCCCTGGACAAAGCCAACATCTCTGGCCATGGCCTTTAACTTCCTCAAGGTTTTGTGTTTCCTCCTTTCTCGCTATAGTCTATTTTCACCCAGCAGTCAGAGGGGAATCTTATTTTTATTTATTTATTTATTTTTTATTTTTTGAGACAAGAGTCCCACTTTGTCACCTTTGGTAGAGTGCGTGGCGTCACAGCTCACAGCAACCTCAAACTCTCGGGCTTAAGCAATTCTCTTGCCTCAGTCTCCCAAGTAGCTGGGACTACAGGCGCCCGCCACAATGCCTGGCTGTTTTTTGTTGCAGTTGTCATTGTTGTTTAATGGCCTGGTCCAGGTTTGAACCCGCCAGCTTCGGTATGTGGCTGGCACGGTAACCACTGTGTTACAGGTGCCAAGCCTATTATTATTATTATTTTTTTTTTTTTTTAGATAGAGTCTCAAGCTGTCCCCCTGGGTAGAGTGCTGTGGCATCATAGCTCACAGCAACTTCCAACTTGGGCTGAAGCGATCCTCTTGCCTCCGTTTTTCCATTTTTTGTAGAGATGGGATCTCAGTTTAGTGCAGGCTGGTTTTGAACTCGTGAGCTCAAGTAATCCACTTGCTTCGGCCTCCCAGAGTGCTAGGATTATAGGCGTGAGCCACTGTGTCCCAGCTAGAGGGGAATCTTGTTAACTCAGAATCTATTAACTCAGATTTATGTATTTATTTATTTATAGAGACAGGGTCTTACTTTGTCACCCTTGGTAGAGTGCTGTAGTGGCACAGCTCACTGCAACCTCCAGCTCTTGGGCTTAGGGGATTCTCTTGCCTCAGCCTCCTGAGTAGGTGGGACTGACTACAGGCACCTGCCCCACCCCCTGGCTAATTTTTATTGCAGTTTGGGTTGGAACTCATCACCCTCAGTATATGGGGCTGGTGCCCTACTCACTGAGCCACAGGCACCGCCCTTAACTCAGATTTATTAACTCCTCCTTGGTGAATAGTTATGGAGCCAAAGATGAAAGATTATTCCAAGGCATAAGACGAAAGAAGGGAGGCTTGGTTTATGCAATTAAAATGGCTTTGTTGCACATTGGTGCAAGTGGTGAGGATCTCCAACCGGGCCAGGAAGAAATCCGCATGTGGGTAATGGCCAGCAGGGGTTTTAAAGGTCAGGAAGGTGGGGGTTGGGACATTCCCTTCCTAGGCTGGACATCTGTTATAAGGGCAGGGCTGGCCCATTTACCTTTCCCAGGTGGGATATCCGGTAGAGTAGGGTAGGGGGTTGACCAATTCAGCTTTCTTAGGTGGGACATCCAGTAGGAGAGGGCAGGGGGTTGATTCTTTTAAGTGGGTGCTCTCTATTTGGGTGGGGTTTGATCCTATGACTCAGTATCCCACATCATCTCCCATGTCCTTCAGAGGAAAGGTTGATGTCCTCATAGAGACATACAAAACTTTTTTTTTTTGAGACAGGATGTCACTTTGTGGCCCAGATTGGAGTACCGTGGCACAATCATATATTTCACTGGCTCACTGCAGACTTAAACTCCTGGCCTCAAGAGATCCGCCAGCCTCAACTTCCCAAGCAGCTGAGGCTACAGGTGTATGTCAATGTATCCAGCCACAAAATCCCTCATGATGTGCCTCTATGAACTGAAATAAAATCTTAAGCCTTCCCCCAAGTGGCTGGCTGACTGGAACCTCTCTTCCTCAAGGGGATCCCTAAAACTAAGCTGCTAGCCATGAGAAAGGAGATCAGACATGCCTCACCATGCCCCCCTCCCATTCTTAGAGATGTTCTTTGTGACTCATCAATGGGCCTAAAGCCATGCAAGACATACCTGCAGATCCTCAAAATACAGAACAAAACCAGGAGTCTGGGCTCCGGTCCTGTAGTTTATCTCTGATTAACAAACCCTTAACTCAGCATTCTTTTTAGCTGACTCCTGGTCTATTAGAGCCTATCTCCTTCAGCCAACTGTCAGCCAAATAATCTTTAAACCTATCTACAACCTTGCAGACCTCTGCTTTGAGATGTTCCACCTTTTAGGCCAAATCAATATGTACTTTCCACATATTAATTTATTGCTTTTACCTGTAATTCCTGTCTCCCCGAAATGTATAAAACCAACGGTAACCCCCCACAATGAGTCCATTTGCTCAGGTCTTCTTGGGTGTGACTCTGGGTCATGGCCCTCAAATCTTGCTCAGAATAAACCTCTTTAAATTATTTTACAGAGCGTGGCTTCTTTTCCTTAGACACCTCCATAACTTCTGTATCCTCATCATCATTTTTTCTCCCTCTCCTAGTGGCTTCCCATGACCTCCACAATGGTTTTTGCATTTTTTTTTCCCTCTGCCTGGAAGGTTCTCACTTCCTCACCTTTCAGGTCTTCTATCTAATCACCTTCTCAGTAAAACCCTCCAATTCAATTAAAGTTTTAAATTACTTTTCCCACAGATCCCCTAACACTCTTCCTGGGTTTATTTTTCTGCATAAATAAGAGAGTCTGACACGTACTAGGGAGCAGCCTACTTCAGTGGAGCAAGCGGATGTATGCGAGACCGAAGAGGGAGAAACGTTTAAGTCCTGGCAGGCTTCCAAGAGGATTAAGTCCGCCCGCCCACGTTCCTAAATGCGCCCAGACAGCTCTACAGGCAGCCATGCCTATGGAGGCGGGGCCGAGGCCGGAAGCAGCCTTGGGCGGAAGCCGGGTCCGCCGCCTGGGCCCTCCTCCCGACCTGCCCCTGGCGCCCCGCCCATCAGAAAGTGGGTGAAAGGTCGGCGGCGCCGGCACTGCTGCTGGGGCTGCTGAGCCAAGACCGCCAGCGAACCGACAAACTGACTGACAGACGGATTGATCATGGCAGACCAGCCTAAGCGCATCAGCCCACTCAAGAACCTGCTTGCCGGTGGCTTTGGTGGTGTGTGCCTGGTGTTCGTAGGACACCCTCTGGACACGGTCAAGGTGCGAGGAGGCTGGGGAGCGAGCTTAGGGAGGAGGCCCGGGCAGGGCGTGGAGAGCAGGACAATCCACGAGATAAGTCCTTGGGACAGAAGTGGGGGCTTATGTGAACTTCCGTGAGACGTCTTAGGGAGTCTCTTTCAAGGGTCGGGGGGAGCAGTAGTACCTTGTGCCCCAAAGAGGCAGATGGCACAAAGTGAACAGCCTCTAACTTATTATTTAAATTCTCCGCCCAGCAATCTCTCCTGACCCTGCACCACTTTTCTGGGCATGCGAAAGAAAAAGTGTTTCCCCAAAGCTCTGATTTCAGGCAACCTTAACATTATCATCAAGGTTGAAACAGATACCCTGTAAAGCCCATCCCAGGAAGACAGCTAAAGACAAACTTAAGGTTATGCTGGAGATGTCATTTGACCCACTCCCTTGGGGTCAGAGTGCCCTATCACCATCTCTTTCTCATCTTTCTGGGACCCAGAGAGACTTGGCCATGGCCATCTTCAGCCTGTCACACTAAGGCAGCCTGCATAGCCTCCTGGGAAAGGCATCCCTGTGGGAAGCAATGATGTCCTCAGTGATCGAGCCCCTTCCAAGTGAACAGCTTTGCCCAAGGCCAGGTGGATTCTTTCTTTCTTTCTTTTTTTTTTTTTTTAGAGACAGAATCTCACTTCCTAGCCTTCGGTAGAGTGCTGTGGCATCACACAGCTCACAGCAACCTCCAACTCCTGGGCTTAGGCGATTCTCTTGCCTCAGCCTCCGGAGTAGCTGGGACTACAGGCACTTGCCACAACACTCGCTATTTTGTTGCAGTTTGGCCGGGCCGGGGTTTGAACCCGCCACCCTCAGTATATGGGGCTGACGCCCTACTCACTGAGCCACAGGCACCGCCCAGCCAGGTGGATTCTTGCAACTCCCATGGTCAAACTGAGGGCCTTGGAGAAATGAAAGTCTTCAGGGCTTGTGCTCTGGTCTTCCTTACATCACACCTCCACGCTTTCCCTTCTAATATTGCTTGGACACCAAAGTCCATACCTGCTGGTTTGGCATTCAAAGTCTCATTCTAGTTTTCTTTCTTTTATTTTTTGAGACAGAATCTCACTTTGTTGCCTTCAGTAGAGTGCCATGGTAGAGGTTTTTTTTTTTTTTTGAGACAGAATCTCACTTTGTTCCCTTCAGTAGAATGCAGTTTACAGCAACCTCAAACTCTTGGGCTCAAGTGATTCTCTTGCCTCAGCCTCCTGAGTAGCTGGGGCTACAGGCGTTTTCTATAACGCCTGGCATTTTTTTTGAGACAGAGTATCACTATGTTGCCTTTGGTAGAGTTCTGTGGCTTCAGCTCACAGCAACCTCCAACTCTTGGGCTTAAGCACTCTCTTGCCTCAGACTCCCCCCCCAACAAAAGAGAGGCGCTTCCCTAAGGTAGAGTTCATACCGGGGTCGTTCTATAGCAAGACCAGGATTAAAGCAGCTAGAGTAGCCTCCTACTGTTGGTCCACACCGGCAGAGATCTTGTTGGTTCTAGACATTTGAGACTTCTCTTTATTATTTATTTATTTATGTTTAGAGACAGAGTCTCACTTTATTGCCCTTGGTAGAGTGCCATGGCATCACAGCTCACAGCAACCTCCAACTCCTGGGCTTAGGTGATTCTCTTGCCTCAGCCTCCCAAGTAGCTAGGACCAAAGGTGTCCGCCAGAATGCCTGGCTAGTTTTTTGTTGCAGTCTGGCTGGGGCTGGGTTTGAACCCACCACCCTCGGTATATGGGGCCAGTGCCCTACCCTCTGAGCCACAGGCGCTGCCCTTGAGGCTTCTCTTTAAAGAAAACTAAAACCTTGGCTCGGCACCTGTGGCACAGTGGTTATGGCACTGGCCACATACACTGAGGCTGGTGGGTTCAAGCCCGGCCTGGGCCAGCTAAAGCAACAATGACAACTGCAACTGTAACAACAAAAACAAAAAAAGAAAATAGCATTGTGGCAACGCCTATAGTCCCAGCTACTCCAGAGGCTGAGGCAAGAGAATCACTTTAGCCAAAGAGTTTGAGGTTGCTGTGAGCTGTAATGCCATAGCACTCTACTGAGGCGACATAGTTAGTCTCAAAAAAAAAAAGAAGGATGGCACCTGTGACTCAGTGGGTAGGGCACCTGCCCCATATACCGAGGGTGGCTGGTTCAAACCGAGCCCCTGCCAAACTGCAACAAAAAAAAAATAGCTGGGCGTTGTTGCAGGTACCTATCGTTCTAGCTACTCAGGAGGCTGAGGCAAGAGAATCGCCTAAACCCAGGAATTGGAGGTTGCTGTGAACTATGATTTCATAGCACTCTACCGAGAGTGATAAAGTGAGACTCTGTCTCTAAAAAAAAAAAAAAAAAAAAGAAAAGAAAAATAAAAAGAAAACTAATACCTTTATTTGCTGCCTTTTACAAGTATTGCTCTTACTTTCATATCTTCTTATCTTTATTTTTTTATTTTTATTTTTATTTTTTTGCAGTTTTTGGCCGGGCTGGGTTTGAACCCGCCACCTCTGGCACATGGGGCCAGCACCCTCCACACTGAGCCACAGGCGCCACCCATATCTTCTTATCTTTTGTACCCCTCCTTTGTTTTTCTTTTTTGAGCCAGAGTCCCACTCCAGAGTGGAGTGCAATGGTGTCATAGCTCACTGCAACCTCAGACTCAGGCTGTGGGCATCCTGCTGCCTCAGCCTCTGGAAGCCGCTGAGATTACAGGTGCTCACCGCGGTGCCCAGCTGTGTTATTTATTTATTTTGAGACAGTTTCACTATGTTACCTTCAGTATTAGTTAGAAATTTTGATCCATTTCTCTTTCTTTACTAATTAGAGAAAGTTGTCCCTGACCATTTAGGATCTGAAGGCCAATATAAGGGATTTTGCAAGTAAAGCAGTAGTTGCCTCTGGGCATTTCTTTTTTCTTTTTCTTTTTTTTTTTTTTATTTGAGACAGAGTCTCACTTGGTTACCCTTAGTATAGTGCCGGGGCATCTTAGCTCACAGCAACTTCAAACTCTTGGATTCAAGTGATCTTCTTGCTTCAGCCTCCCGAATAGCTCGGATTATAGACGCCTACCACAATACCTGAATATTTTTTCAAGACGGGGGTCTTGCTCTGGCTCAAGCTGGTCTGGAACTTGTGAGCTCAGGCAATCCACCCGCCTCGACCTTCCAAGTGCTGGGATTATAAGTGTGAGCCACCTCACCTGGCTCCTGCAGCTGGGCATTTCTGTTGTATCCCTTAAACCTCTGAAATGTGCATATCACATCTCTTGCTTAGAGACTGACTTCCTTGGCATGCATATAAGTTCCTAACAAATACAAGAATGAAAGATTCTAAAATGCCTGTAATACCAGCACTTTGGGAAGCTGAGGCAGGTAGATCAGTTTTTTTGTTTTATTTTGTTTTGTTTTTGAGACAGAGCCTCAAAACTATTGCCCTGTGCAGAGTGCTGTGACATCATCATAGCTGATAGCAACCTCAAACTCTTGGGCTCAAGGGATCCTCCTGCCTCAGCCTCCCAAGTAGCTGAGACTAAAGGTGTGTACCACCATGCCCAGCTATTTTTGTTGTTGTTGTTTTTTTGAGACAGAGTTTCAAGCTGTTACCCTGGGTAGAGTGCCATAGCGTCATAGCTCATAGCAACTTCTAACTCAGGCTCAACGGATCTTCTTGCCTCAGTTTCTCTATTTTTAGTAGAGATGGGGTCTCGCTTTTGCTCAGGCTGGTCTTGAACTCATGAGCTCAAACAATCCACCCTCCTCAGCCTTCCAGAGTGCTGGCATTATAGGCGTGAGCCACCGTGCCTGGCCTATTTTTTTTTTTTTTTGAGACAGGGTCTCAGTATGTTGCCTCAGTAGAGTGCTGTTGCGTCACAGCTCACAGCAACCTCCAATTCTTGGGCTTAAGCAATTATCTTGCCTCAGTCTCCCAAGTAGCTGGGACTACAGACACCTGTCACAACGCCCAGCTATTTTATTTTTTTGTTGTTATTGTAGTTGTCATTGTTGTTTGGTAGGCCCGGGCCAGGTTTGAAACTGCCAGCCTCAGTAGCTGAGCTACAGGTGAGATTACAGGTGTGAGCTGGGATTACAAGTGTGAGCCACCGTGCCCAGCTTGTGATAGGCAGTTTTGGTTCTGGGAGGTGACTATTTTAACTTCTGGTTTCAGGTCCGACTGCAGACTCAGCCACCTAGTTTACCTGGACAGCCTCCCATGTACTCTGGGACCATTGACTGTTTTCGGAAGACTCTCATTAGAGAGGTAAGGTATCTAGTGCTGGGCATTCCTCTTACTTAGCAGAACACATTCACAATGTTGTTTTGTTACCAATCTTCAGAGGTATAGGCTAACTTTCTGTGGTTCTACTGGAGGTATAGCCCACAACTGTGTCTCCCTTAATAGGCCATCTTAAGCCCCCCTATAGTCATCTACTCTGGAACCTTTCATAGTTCCAGCTACTATATTATATACATACAGATAACTGAAGCTATTAAAATAGTTCTCTCTTTTAGAAAGTGGAATTTTAGACCATAGAGAATTAGTGAGAAATAATTGGAGACATAAAGTAGAAAAATAGGCACATCTGGGCTCAGCGCCTATAGCTCAAGTGGCTAAGGTGCCAGCCACATACACCAGAGCTGGCAGGTTTGAATCCAGCCCGGGGCCTGCCAAACAACAATGACAACTACAACCAAAAAAAAAAAAAAAAAAAAATAGCCAGGCGGCGCCTATGGCTCAATGAGTAGGGTGCTGGCCCCATATACCAAGGGTGGTGGGTTCAAACCCAGCTCCAGCCAAACTGCAACAAAAAAATAGCCGGGCATTGTGGTGGACACCTGTAGTCCCAGCTACTTGGGCGGCTGAGGCAAAAGAATCGCCTAAGCCCAAGAGCTGGAGGTTGCTGTGAGCTGTGATGCCATGGTACTCTACCAAGGATGACAAAGTGAAACTCTGCCTCGAAAAAAAAAAAAATAATAATAATAATAGCTGGGTTTTGTGGCGGGCACCTGTAGTCCCAGCTACTTGGGAGGCTGAGGCAAGAGAATCGCTTAAGCCCAGGAGTTTGAGGTTGCTGTGAGTTGTGATGCCATAGCACTCTACCCAGGGCGACAGCTTGAGGCTATGTCTCAAAAAAAAAAAAAAAAAAAAAAAAAAGGAAAGAAAAGAAAAGGAAAAGAGGTGGTTGATGATAAGTAATGCCTTCAGCCTTGGAGAAGTTGTTTCTAGGTTTTCTGCAGGACTTAGGTGTGGGAGGAAGACCTTGAGGCAGAGCCAACCCAACCTCCCTTGAGTGAGGTGGTGATACCCTTTCTTCAAGGCCCTTCTCCTTCCATTTCTGATCAGGGTGGGAAGGAGACTGTAGGCTTCAAGTCAGCTCAAACTCCTCTACCCTTATGGAAGAAAGGCCAGATCACAAACATTATTGAGCACCTGTCTAGGGGTGGGCAATGTGCTGAGTACTAGGAGCTTGATGAGAATGATTTGTGTAAGCCTAACTCTTTGAAGACTTCAAAATCCTTAGTATTTGTGCATGTCTCTGGGTTTTGCTGTGCCAGACTGAGCTTTCTGCTTTCTGGAGCTGCTAGGCAGGGGCGAGACTCTGTCTCAAAAAAAGAGCTGATGGGCCAGACTAGTGGAAGGAAGATTGGGCTTGGTCCCTCAGGACCTGAGCATCCTTCTCAGCCCACATGGGGAGTTTTTGGAAGGGATGCTGAAAAGACTTTGTCATATACTACTCTTCCATTCTCTTTTTGTTGTTTCCTGCCTTTGTACTTTGGGCTTGGTGTCCATCTATAGCCTATAGCAGTCTTAGGGCTTTCAGGAATCAGGAGGAATGCTGACAGGTACAGTTGTACCCTTTTGGTTCTGAAAAGATGTGGATAGCCATGGTCTACAGCAAGGCAGTTTCTCCAACCTGGGTCTCCGGAGCCCTTCCAGCATGCAGCCCTACCTACTCTGATTCTTTTCCAACTCTGTAAACAGCAACTTTTAACTTTTTTTTTCTTTTCTTTCTTTTCTTTTCTTTTCTTTTCTTTTCTTTTCTTTTCTTTTCTTTCTTTTCTTTTTTTTTTTTTTTTTTTTCTTGTGATGGGGTTTCTCTCTGTTGCCCAGGATAAAGTATAATGGCATCTACATAGTTCATAGCAACCTCACAATTCTGGCTCAAGAAAGCCTCTTACCTCAACCTCCCAAGTAACCGGGACTACAGGTGTGCCTCAGTGTACTTGGTTAATTTTCCTATTTTTTGTAGAGATAGGATCTCACTTTTGCTCATTTGGTCTCAAACTCTCAACCTCAAACTGTCCTCCTGCCTTGACCTCCCAAAGCACTAGAATAACAGATAAGAGCCACTGTGCCCAGCTCCAACATTTTGTTTTGTTTGTTTTTTTGAGGCAGAGTCTCAAGCTGTCACGCTGGGTAGAGTGCTATGGCATCATAGCTCACAGCAACCTCCAATTCCGGCTCAAGCAAGCGATCCTCTTGCTTCGGTTTTTCTATTTTTGGTATAAATGGGGTCTTGCTCTTGCTCAGGCTGATCTCGAACTGGAAAGCTCAAGCAATTCACCCACTTTTGCCTCCCAGACTAGGATTACAGGTGTGAGCCACTGCACCCAGCCTGTTTGTTTAAATTTAGTTTGTTGGCTGGGCGTGGTGGCTTCTCATACCTATAATCCTACCACTCCAGGAGGCCCAACCAGGAGAATCACTGTTTTGTTTTGTTTCTTGTTTTTGTTTTTTGAGACAGAACCTCAAGCTGTCGCCCTGGGTAGAGTGCTGTGATATCATAGCTCACAGCAACCTCCAACTCCTGGGCTCAAGTGATTCTCCTGCCTCTTCCTCCCAAGTAGCTGGGACTATAGGCGCCCACTACAACGCCCGGCTATTTTTTGGTTGCAGCTGTCATTGTTGTTTTGGCAGGCCCAGGCGGATTTGAACCTGCCAGGTCAGGTGTATAAGTGTATGTGGCTGGCGATTTAGCTGCTTGAGCCACAGGCACTGAGCCTGTTTTTGTTTGTTTGTTTGTTTTTGTTTTTGTTTTTGTTTTTGAGACAGAGTCTCACTATGTCACCCTCAGTTGAGTGCTGTGATGTCACAGCTCACAGCAACCTCAAACTCTTGGGCTTAATTGCCTCAGCCTCCCAAGTAGCTGGGACTCCAGGCGCCTGCCAGAATGCCCAGCTATTTTTGTTGTTGTTATAGTTGTCATTGTGGTTTAGCTAGCCTGGGTCAGATTCAAACCCACCACCCTCGGTACATGTGGCTGGCGCCGTAACCGCTGTGCTACAGGCTCGGAGCCTGCTTTTTGTTTTTTAAGTTTCAGGTTAATGTGGAGATTAACATGGTTAAACAACAACCAAATCACAATGTTTGAATTTGTTGAGAATCCCTTGAGCTTAGGAGTTCGGGACTAGCCTGAGTAATAGTGAGACCCCCTCTCTACTAAAAATAGAAAAATTAGCCCAGCATTGTGCCGGTTGCCTGTAGTCTCAGCTACTTTAGAGGTTGCGGCAGCAGGATTGCTTGAGTCCAGGAGTCTGAGGTTGCTATAAGCTAGGCTAATGCCATAGCACTCCAGTCTGAGGCAAGCGAGTAAGATTCTATCTCAAAAAAAAAAAAAGGCAGCGCCTGTGGCTTAAAGGAATAGGGTGCCGGCCCCATATATCAGAGGTGGTGGGTTCAAACCCGGCCCTGGCAAAAAAATACAAAAAAAAAAAAAAAAAAAAACCCAAACAAAAAAAAACCCAATAGCAACAAAACTGAAAATGGAATTTCCATATGACCTACTAGTCCACTGCTCAGTACATAAAGAAGTGGAATTTAGAAATCTAAAAGGTATCTGCACTCCCATGTTTATTTTAGCACTTTTCATAATAGCCATATTGTTTTGGAATCAAACTAAGTATCCCTCAATGGATGATTGGATAAAGAACCAGTGGTACATATACAGAATGGAATATTATTTGGCCACAAAAAAAGAATGAAATCCTGCCATTTGAAACTTACGTTTAGTGAAATAAGCTAAACATAGACAAATCTCACATGTTCTTACTTATATGCAGGAGCTAGACATTAAAGCCAGTTGATCTCATGGAGACATAGAATAGAATGATTTTTATCAGAGACTGGGAAGCAGAGTGGGGATGGTTAATGGGAGCAATAATACAGTTAGAATGAACAATATTTGATAATATAACAAAGTGGGTGGCGCCTGTGGCTCAGTGAGTAGGGCACTGACCCCGTATACCAAGGGTGGTGGGTTCAAACCGAGCCCTGGCCGAACTGCAACAAAAAAATAGCTGGACGTTGTGGCAGGTGCCTGTAGTCCCAGCTGCTCGGGAGGCTGAGGCAGGAGAATCGTGGAAGCCCAAGAGCTGGAGGTTGCTGTGAGTCCTGTGACGTCACGGTACTCTACCAAGGGTGGTAAAGTGAGACTCTGTCTCTACCAAAAAAAAAGATAATATAACAAAGTGACTATGATCAATAAGTTAGGATATACTTTATTTTATTTATTTGTTTTTCAAGTATCAATAATTGCACCTCAAATAAACCTCATTGGCTATGATACTGCCACTGTGCAAAGCTATTTATTTATTTTTGAGGCAGAGTCTCGCTATGTCGCTCTGGGTAAATGCTGTGATATCATAGCTCACAGCAATCTCAAACTCCTGTGTTTAGGCGATTCTCTTGCCTCAGCCTCCCAAGTAGCTGGGGCTACAGGCGCCCACCACAATACCTGGCTATTTTTTTTTTTTTTTTTGGTTTTAGTTGTCCTTGTTGTTTGGCAAACCTGGGCTGGATTTGAACCTACCAGCTCCAGTGGATATGGCTGGTGTCCTAGCTGCTGCGCTACAGGTGCCAAGTCAGGATATACTTTAAAATAACTAAAAAGTAGAATTGGAAAGTTTTCTTGTTTGTTTGTTTGTTTGAGACAGAGTCTCAAGCTGTTGCCCTGGGTAGAGTACTGTGGCATCACAGTTCACAGCAACTTCCAACTCCTGGGCTCAAGCAATTCTCTTGCCTCAGCCTCCCAAGTAGCTGGGACGACAGGCACCCGCCACAATGCCTGGCTATTTTTGGTTGTAGTTGTCATTGTTGTTTGGCAGACCCAGGCTGGATTCAAACCCGCCAGCTCTGGTGTATGTGGCTGGTGCCTTAGCCGCTTAAGCTCCGGGCCAGAATTAGACAGTTTTTAACACAAAGAAATGTTAAATGTCTGAGGTGAAATTACCTTAATTTGATTAATTCAGACTGTATGTCTGTATCAAGATATCACATGTACCCTATACATGTGATATAAATATATACAACTATTATGTACCCATAATAATTTAAATTAAAAATTAAAAAAGGTGACAGGTACCCAAATTACCTTCATTTGATTAATTCAGACTGTATGTCTGTATCAAGATATCACATGTACCCTATACATGTAATATAAATATGTACAACTATTATATACCCATAATAATTTAAATTAAAAATTTAAAAAAGGGCTTGGCACTCATAGCTCAGTGGTTAGGGTGCCAGCCACATACACTGAGGCAGGTGGGTTTGAACCTTGCCCAGGCCTGCTAAACAATGACAACTGCAACAAAAAAATAGCTGGGTGTTGTGACAGGCATCTGTAATCCCAGCTACTTGGGAAGCTGAGACAAGATAAACACTTAAGCCCAAGAGTTTGAGGTTGCTGTGAGCTGGTACACTATGGTACTCTACTGAGGGCAACGCAGTAAGACTGTGTCGCCCCCCAAAAAAAAAAAATTAAGAAAAAATTCTGTTTGCTTCAAGAAGAGAGTGAAGGAAACCATGGGTTTGAGGACACACTGCTTCCCTGTTTCAGTGATATAAAGGCTGGTGGTGTCTGTAAACAGCTTCTGCTTCTGTGATTCCTTGCAGGGCATTACGGGGCTATATCGGGGCATGGCCGCCCCTATCATTGGGGTCACCCCCATGTTTGCTGTGTGCTTCTTTGGGTTTGGTTTGGGGAAGAGACTACAACAGAAACACCCAGAGGATGAGCTCAGGTGAGTATATATAGGCCTGTAACACTTTCTTCCTGGTGTTGTGTCATGGGTGACACCTTGGTGGACAGGAAATGACTGTCCTCCTGGCCCGCCAAGGCTGACTTCTGGGAGTCCCATATTAAAGAGGTACTTGAGTTTCCTTTGCCCTTTGAAACAAAAGGGAAAAAGGAGAAACAAACAAACATAAAAGTCCTCCCCTACCTCCTTACCAGTTGTCATAATTTCTTTTATGAGGTGGTTTCCATTATTGGGGAGATTAATAATACCAACCCCATAGGACTATTGTGGGTGTCTCAGTACTGAAATGTGTGTGAAATGTCATGGGCAGTACCTGGTGCTGCATTAACGACCACAGCAGCCTTGCCTTTCATCACCTGGTTGAGAGAAGAGAAGGTTCCAAGTTTTATTGTACTTCATTTTTACAACATGATTACAATGATTTCAGGTATTAGTTTCTCTGTTAAAGTGAAATAAACTAGAATTTTTCTTTTCTTTTCTTTTCTTTTCTTTTCTTTTCTTTTCTTTTCGAGACAGAGCCTCAAGCTATTGCCCTGGGTAGAGTGCTATGGCATCCAGCTCATAGCAACGTCCAACTCCTGGGCTCAGGTAATTCTCCTGCCTCCACCTCCCAAGTAGCTGGGACCACAGGTGCCTGCCACAATGCCCGGCTATTTTTTGGTTGCAGCCATCATTGTTGTTTGGCAGGCCTGGGCTGGATTTGAACCCGCCAGCTCAGGTGTATGTGGCTGGCACCTTAATACGACTTAAGAAGTTGGATTTGGGGTGGCGCCTGTGGCTCAGGGAGTAGGGTGCTGGCCCCATAGGCTGAGGGTGGTGGGTTCAAACCCAGACCTGTTGTGGCAGGCGCCTGTAGTCCCAGCTGCTCGGGAGGCTGAGGCAAGAGAATCACATAAGCCCAAGAGTTAGAGGTTGCTGTGAGCTATGTGACGTCATGGCACTCTACCCGAGGGTGGAACAGTGAGACTGTTGTCTCTAAAAAAAAAAAAAAAAAAAAAGAATTTGGAGGAAAAAGTTGAATTTGCATATGAAGAGGTAGCTGAGTCAGAATGATAGCTCAGAATTTACAAAGTGGTTAATAGTTAATAGTTTAGGGTGGCAACTCCTAAGAGGGAATATAGGCAGCAGAAGACCCACAGAGGCTAGCCAGCCTTGAGATCTGGGAGCTCAAGAGAGGAAGCCTAGGTTGTCATGTGGGTTGTATTCTGTCACCTCTTCAGGCCACATCAGGTTTAGAGAGGGTCTATGATGTAGAAAGAGGTGCTTATTAACATGAAACTCCATTTCTGGGGTCCCTGTGACACTCTGAATGTGCCTAGTGTTTGTAAACTGCCACTGGCTGGGTAAGAGAGTGTTTTGAAGCTGCATTGACTATTGGTGGTTCACATGTCCCATAGACAGATGTCCTCTTTGGTGCCTGGTCTTTTTAGCATATATACTGGCTCATGGCTGTATCAGGGATAGGCATGACCCCAGTGGAGTCATGTCTGCTACTTTGGTTCCTCTAGTTACATTAGTACCTAGTACCTGCCTGCCTGAACAAAGTTTGAGACACTTAGGACTTCACTCCCATAATCTTGTCAGCCCTGCAGCATTTACCTCCCTGCAGTGGTTTTTTTGGGGATGGTATGGAAGGGAGCATTACCAGAGGTGTTGGAGTGGAAGCCCAGAAAGTTTCTAGCTCTCACAGGTGGTTTCCTGGAATGCGGGTGAGAATGGCAGAATAGGCTAGGAAAGTGTACACATGGTGCCTTGTGCAAACACAGAGATCTATCTCATTGAAGGAAAGTTCCAGTCCTGAGAGATGAGATATGCCTAGCTAAGGCTGGGCATCCTAGGAAGAATGGAGCATATTGGTCTTGAGAATTTAGTTGCTGAGGAGACTCCTCAGGGACAGCAGTGTTACCTGGGGCTGTGAAGCTGGATGGTATGAAAGTCTCTTGAGTGTTGATAGCCTGTATAATTGGCTGTGTGCCTATGGTAGATGAGTAAGACTTGCCTCAGGTGAGTGCATAGAAAAGCAGGGCTGTTGAAACTGATGCTCTGCCTGAAGGGAAGGCTCTACAGTAGGTGTCCCCCTTCTCTCATTTAGCATCTGTTCCTCACTTCTGGGACTGACTTGAAGGCTCAGTTGTCAGTGGCTTAGGGCTAAGAGGGGGCCGGAGGCTCAGGCCAATGTGTGAAGTTTTCCAGCAACATTTACTAAGTCATGAGGACTTGATTGAAATATTTTTTTTTGTTTTTTTTTTTAAATTCAAGCTGTCTTGCTCTTTTAATTCTGCTTTTTTTTTTTAATTTTCAGCAGGAATTTTATTTTATTTATTATTTTTTTAATTATAGATAAAAATATGCACCATAGATGTGGCCCGACCCATTACCCTTCCTCCACCTAAGTGGTCCTAGAATAAAGCAGATAAGTGTCAGGCCTAGGCTATAATGGAAAAATACCAGATAACTCCTGGCAATTTCCAGACTTCAAGTTTTCAAAAAAGTAATGAAATAAGTCTAGTTCACCCCCAAGATAAATGAAAAAGTACTAACTGTTTTCTTACTTCTAATTGAGTCACAATTGTTTGCTTGGCTAACTCCTTGGGAAAAGAACCAACTGTCCTTGGTCCAACCTTTAAACAATACAAGGTGGAAAAAATACTGAGACAAAGATGTATGAACTAATATGTACACAGGGTGAATGATGTATAACTAACTAACTCCCAAGTTCTGCTTTTGTAGAATGTTTGCTTCCTATCCTTCCCATAAGCACCCAAATAGCCTGTGTGCCAACCAGGATGCAGACCAACCGTTAAAAACACAACACTTTGGGCGGCGCCTGTGGCTCAGTGAGTAGGGCACCAGCCAAATATACCGACGGTGGCAGGTTCAAACATGGCCCCTGCCAAATCTCAACAAAAAAATACCTGAGTGTTGTGGCGGGCACCTGTTGTCCCAGCTACTTGGGAGGCTGAGGCAAGAGACTCACCTAAGCCCAGGAGTTGGTGGTTGCTGTGAGCTGTGTGACGCCACGGTACTCTATGGAGGGTGATAGAGTCAGACTCTGTCTCTAAAAGAAAAAAAAACTCAACTCCTTAAACACTCAGGGCTGCTCTCAGAAACACCATGTTGGGACACTGAGGCAATTGCTAAGTGGCTCTTCAATAAAGGGACTCTGGCATGAGTTCAACTTGTTTGGCAGTGTGGTCTTTGTGGAACTCCTGGGCACAACATAAGGAGTCATATTTTGGGGTGAAATTTCCTTAGCTCCTTCATTTCCCTCAACTGGAATTTCCCTAGAAGTTTCACATGTTAAGAGCTGAGTTGGCACCAGGGGAGAGAGAGAGTGGGCTAGTAATCTAGTCATAAGATGTTTGAAAAGAGATACAAGAACAAAAATTAGGATGAGAATAAATAAGTAGAAAAGAACAGATCTGAGCACATTTCCCCACAGCCCATTAAACTAGTCTCTCATTCCTGGGAATAGGTCAGTCCAATGGAATTTGGTGAAGAATATTTATCTTGTTTAAGAGATGTAGATGAGTCTTTATTTGCCCTGGCTGATTTACATAAACACAACATTTTCCTCTAATAACAGTATAAGCTCTTTTATGTTGAGTAGTCAAAGCATCTAGGATGCGTTGGTTTTGAGTTACAATAGGT